>KN837124.1:55221-110898 GCA_000827215.1 Sphaerobolus stellatus SS14 | reverse complement strand
AAGCCTGGTAAGAGGATCAAGTTCTGGCTGACTGGAGTAACCGATGTTGACATAATGGGGCTAAGATTGTTGGAATGAAAGGGGTGTGGTATGCGTCAACGTTGGGAGCCGACTGAAGTTAGGTGTG
Organism: Sphaerobolus stellatus SS14; assembly: GCA_000827215.1. NCBI lineage: Eukaryota > Fungi > Basidiomycota > Agaricomycetes > Geastrales > Sphaerobolaceae > Sphaerobolus > Sphaerobolus stellatus. Next base: position 110,771 of record KN837124.1, on the reverse strand, counting down.
GGAATTGCTTGGGTTTGAGCGCTGACAGATGATTGATAGCGCAGTTTGAATCTGAGTCAAAATATAAATAGAATGGATGAAAATGGAACAAAAGACAAAGATAGAAAATGGATAAAATCATGGAAAAATGGAAAATAAGCATCGCTGAAAGATTAGCAAAATATAAGAGAAAAATAAAACATGAGAAGAATGAAATAATAAAAATGCGAAAAATAAGGGAAAATAGCGAAAATAAAAGGTGAATTTAGAATATGTTTGTCACCGTAAGTGGGAGGGTTTCCCATCTTAACACCGGCTTTAGCCAGAAAGGATTTTTCTGGCTCATCCTCCAGTGAGGCATTCTGTAACACCTGCCTCACCATCTGCTGAATACCACTGTATTCAGAGGTCATATCAACCACTGCACCATCAAGTTGTGCATTGATAGACAAAGCAGGAGTGCTTTGTCGGCCGAATTGTGCATTTATCTCAGATTGAGGTATATGCGGCTCAATTATGGGGTTGGGCCCATAATTCCTGGATGGACTAATAATGTTCCTTCCAGTATTTGCACTGAACCGTACTTGTTGTTCAGGCATTAACCCAGCTTCACGCAATCGTGAGCTCTGGTCTAATTGGAAGCATATGTTACGCGCTTCCCGAGCAGCCTCCAGAAGCGCCTCTTCAGGTGCTCCTTCGTGTAAAAGGTTATTAACCTTTTCTTCAGCCAACTTGAGTTGTAGCTCAAGTGCTCGACGGCTACATCTCGCGGCCTTATTACTAAGGTCGCTCCAGTACTGGGCATTTGAGTCCAGTGCCTGCATAGATTGGGAGACAGTGGTCACACTGTCTGCCTCCGAACGCAACTTATCCTTGATAGTTGCAGAGATCGTTGCCTTGATCTCTTCTCTCAAAGCATTCATGTCAATGCTTTGTGGTTCCGCTATTGAACGTCTAGAATGCTCAATTGATTCAGGAATTTCCTGAATTACTCGGTTTGCTGACAGACTAGGTCTGTCACGCGTTGTAACGCTCACCGGCTCGCGCTGAGTGTTACTGGGAGACGCGTCGCGTCTCCTTCGGGTGGACTCTGTTGAGTTCACGCGCGTGCAGTTAGTCACGCGTATGTCACGTGCCAATCTCACACGTGACGTATCCCTCACCCGTGTTTCGGGTGTGTCGCGCGCATACACTGTATGCTCCTCACGGCCGCGTCTCGGCTGTGAGTACTCGCCCTGCTCACCGCGAGCAGTGGGGAATATCCTCGGGGATATTCCGGGGAAGAGGTGCCCGGGAGTACTGGTCACCAGGGACACGAGAACGCGTGGCTCTCGCTCGTTCTTCTGCTCCTGATCCAGGAGCAGGGTCAGCCATAGACGTTTGGTCTATGATGCGCTGAGTAGCTGCCTGAGCAGCTGCTTTATCATGTGCCCGGTTATTACTGGGCTCAAGCGTCTTTCCAGACTCTTGATTGGAAGGAACTGAAAACAGTTCCTTCATCCTCGGGGACATCCTACTCATGGATGCCCTGACTCGGTTGAACACTGTATTCAGCCGCTCCGTAGCCTCCATGGCTTCGGCTAGGACAATCTCTGCATTGTCCTTCAGAGTAATAAACTCTGAGTACTCCTGACGGAGTACTATGACTTCACTACCTCTGATAATGAAGTCTTCGGTGGTATCTCCTCCAGTAGGAGATACTTGTTCAGAGTTGCTGCGCGACTCTGATCTGTGGGTTATTCCCCTTGGGGAATAACGTCCCTGAGTGGCTGTGATAGAAGCCACTTTCGGTGGGGTATGACTGCCCCGGTGGGCAGTCCCTGATGCTCCGGCCAATCAGCTGGGGCTCAGTCCTTGAGGGGCAGTGCGGGGACGCACGTCTCCTCTGCTAGGCGACTGCTCCCTACTGGGTGCAGTCTGCGATCCATATGCAGTCGCATGTGGATCATCCGGATGCTCCGAGGTGAGCATTCGCGGGCTCTGTTAGGGGTCAACAGAGAGAGACGGGGAATTCGACAAATCCCCCGTAGTGAGCCCCGTAGTGGGCTCACTATCTTCAATATCAGCCGCGGACAGCTCTTCTGCCCGCGTTCTCCTGGGACCACGGTGGTGACTCATCGTGGTCTATGTATTTATTTGTAGAACTACAAATAAATAGCGGTTTTTGACTTCTAGTTCAAAATCCGTGGTACTGCCGTGCTGTCTGGCACGTTGAATACCAGATACAAATCACACAACGGGTTGTGTGATAAATATCAGAACTTTCGGTTTTTAGATAGTTCTAACCCGTGGTACCTCCGTGCAATTAATTGCCCGTTGAATACCAAGTACTACCGTACAACTATGTTGTCCGTTGAATACCAAACTTTCGGGAGAAAGTTAAAAAAGATATAATGCTGGTATATCTTATCTCACACAGTGACTAACTGAACTCAGATGTATTGAGTAGGTAGTACAAGGTAGTGTAAGGTAAAAAAGATATATGCCGGCGCCTAATGCGCCGGCATGCTAAATACAAGCCGGTGTGGACACTTATGGTGTTCACACTAAGAATAGCTACATCACTGATGTAGCGCACATAACTAATATATATTAGTTATGTATTATATACATTATAATACAAATATATATACAGGTATATATATATTGATATAACAGACTCTATCTGTTACAGGAGGTGTTAGCTTTGGGCAAGGATCTGGCTTCAGATTTCTCCTCTGACTTGTATTCCCAGTAACAGGTGTCGAGTTGGAGAATGAGGTGTCGGAGATCTTTGTAGCTGTCGGGTCGGGGCGTGATGTCGGCAATCCGATCTTTGAGGCATTTTGGTAGGGCACAGTAGGCGATGCGACGATAGACACGATCACCAAAATTGGTACAGGCCTTGTACTTGGCGAACTGAATAAATTATTTAGTCGCCCTACTGCTGTCGGGGAATGCCAGTTTCTCCAGTGCCATCTCAGCTTCTTCCTCGGGCAAGGTAGAACCGAAATTGTCAAGGAGTATCTGTTTGAAGACAATCCAGTGAGTGAAGAATGTAGGCTCCACATAGCCAGGATTGTCTTCGGCGAGGATGTATGGCTCGAAGAATTCGAGAGCAGTTCCTTTCAGAAAAGTTAGGGTGTACCCGACTTTCTTTCAGCCCGATGAGTAACTCTGTCACTGGGCTTGGAAGACCATTTGACAAGAGATCAAGTAGACCTTGAGTTTGTCGGGGTCAGACCCATCGAATGGGTCTGGTGCTCGGACTTTGGAACTAGAATCCTTACCACCAGAGAGTAGTGATCAGATTTCATGACGAACATCGTCTGCGAAATTGATGGGATCGTTACCGTCTGGAGGTGGGTCAGCAGGTGGGCCACCATCACCATTATCACCATTGTCGCCACCGTCGGGTAGTCCGCCACCACCACCGCCTGTGCTTCTCCTGGGGGAGTTGTTGCATGAGGGGTGCAGTGATTGGTTCCCACGGTCGGAACCATCATCTTCTCCTCGGAAGTTATCATCTGGTGGTGGTCCAGGGTAACCCGAGGTGTCAGTAGTTCCAGCCATTTGTCGGCAAGGTCTGGTAGGTGGTGGTAAAGGTCCTAAGGGTTGTCCTTGACTGTCGATGAGACCTCTGCTTTCAGCATGTCATTGGCGATCGGCGCATTGGTCTTAAGCTGTCAAGAAACGGGGGTCGGATTCAGGTTGCGGGGATGAGGATACACGGGTGACTGTGTGTGTCCGTGTTGACATGCAATAGTCTTGGGATCCGGAAATACTGTTAAGCTCTGTGCAGAACTAAGGTCAAGATGCATCAGAGACATCGGAGATGTACAAATAGGACTTGGCTTCAGCTTTGCTGCTGCACCACTATTACAAGTCGCGTCCTGATTTCAAGTTGGTCGGGTCCGATCGGGTTGGACGGTAGAGGTCAAGACGGAGTTGGTCAGAGATGTCGGAGTAGTCAGGACCAAGGGTCAGGACTGTAATGTGGTAAGACTATGTCGAACCAGAGGTCGGTCGGAGGGTGTCGGAGAGGAAGTCTGAGACAAAGTCAAAGACAACGAATGAGAATATAACAGAGGGTAAACTAAGTTGATTTCCAGATAGAAAACTACCTAAGATATACAGTTGCTTATATACTATAAACAGGAGTTAACTAGAAGGAGGTAATAGTCATAATCGGATAGATCGGAGAAGGGTCGGAAAGCAGGGTAGATCAGAAGGGGTAATAACAAGGGGTAAACAGGAACGGATAGGGGAATCGGATAGGGATGGAACTAAGATACAATATAATAGTTCAACATGATAATGGTCATAACCAATGAGAATAAAGGGATGATAATGCGAAGATGAGAGAAGTAACCAATGAAGACGGAAGGAACAGTGTACAGACAGTATGTGGTCGGCGACATCGGGTAGGTCGGAGGAATATAGCCATCGGAGAGCTGTTGGAAGGTGACACCAAATGTAGGGCGTAACAGTTTGCTAGCTTTTATGCCATATAAATTTACATTGTCTCAGGATATTATTGATGGTGTTAAATTGATTAACAAAGCATCAAAAAAGAGGGTGAGTGTACATAAGTATACAATCCACAAGAAACATTTCTAAAAGTCTTTTTAAAAGGTCCAGCAGTTATTGGGCCTGTCCTTTGAGTTTAAAGAGCTCCCAAAAAATGTACAATCGGAAATGGGCTAGGACAACCTTACTGATGACAACAAAGAGACTGCAAATACAGGATGACCACCTGATTGGTTACCTCATGAGGTCTCGACGAAATGCCACTTTATCAATACTAAAGGAATGGTCTGCAAACGTGTTCGCTGCCTTGAAGAAGACTGTAAGGTATACTGGGCTTGGCCTCATCCTAGTGGTCGGATTCTCAAGCATGCTATGGATTATCAGGATCTATCTGAAGAATTATACATGAAAGTATGAAAGAGATTAAGGAAGAAGGCTCCTAGTGCACCAGTTGAGACTGATAAAGCTGCCCTTCAACTGTCAAAAAAGGCTGAGTAAATCTGAGAGGAAACAATCTGTGCTAACAACCTCCTCAACTAAAACCAATAGTGTCATAGGGCAATTGGCAAAGCAAGCACACTATAACAAGGTCAATGTTTCTATGTTAAAGTTCATATGTGCTGCTGGAATTCCTCCCCGGGTGTCACACAGTCAAGGATGGAAGGAGATGTGGGAATCTGCCCTTCCATATTACACTCCTCCCTCCAATATGACAATGGAGGATAGTATGATTCCTGCAGAGGCATCTGTTTTCTTTGATAAAAAGATTGAGGCACTCAAGGAGCTATACCATTTATCTCTCAGTTTTGATGATGGCTCACTCCGAAGTGCACAAGCAATGGAGACTATTCATGTTACTACTCCGGATTGGGATATACATTTCATTGGTGCTCAAGAAGCAACTGAGGAATCACAAACTGCAGTGAATGTTATGGGAGTGATAGAAAAAGCAAGTACTTTCGAATTTATCTACATACTATGAAGAATAACAGGTCTCTCCAGGTTCTCAACATCATTGGGGTGGAACATTTTTCCGCCATCTCCTCTGATGGTGCAGGGAATGCACGGAAACCAAGGGATATGTTAAGCGAGAAATATCCTATGATTTTCTCCTTTTATGATGCCACCCATGCCACACAATTGCCATGCCATGATGCATCAAAGATGGATTGCTTTATTGGTGTAGGTCATTCTATTTTTTTTTTAAGTTTTTGTAGCTTAATTTCGAGTAGACAGTGAAGGATATGTGTGCCATTCTATCCTATTTCAAGCACTCCAAAAAATCTAGTGCACTACTTCAAACCATACTCCAGAAGATGAATATCTCTAGGGGCTTATTAAGCATCGGTAAAACATGTTTTGCAACCTATTATTGGGCTGCACTAGCTGGTAAATTAATATTGCTTGCAGCACAAAGCTACTTTTCTAATATTTTGTGAAGGACCAGATGAAGTTGCTGATGCGACCAGTTATGAAGTGGAGCGAGTTGCTGGCCGCTACTCGCATGTCAGGTGGCAAACTGCTTACCAAATCCAATGAAGATAGTGACAATGATGAAGATGACCTTGAAGATGAACTTGGAGCCCTGGGTGATATTGATGAACATATAATCGGTGAAACTGGGAGATTCAAGGTAGTGGACAAGGTTGACCTTAGTGCGGAGTTGTTTCAGTCATTACTCTCGGAAAAGGTAATTGCAGCAGTAGATGATGAAACAAAGGTAATTAATGGAAAGAAAAGGGCAGGGAAGGATAAGGATACACCTGTTGAAGAGGAATGAGTTTTCAGGCTTTAAGTCTGGGAAATGGTGTTAATTACTGTCAAAAACACTATTTATTCACGGTTTTTAACCGTCAAAAACACCGAGCTCCCGGGGGCTGCACCCCCGGACCCCCCTGTTTATAACCTGTTTAATACTCCGGGTGAAAAAGATCCTGTGGACCTTCAATGTTTAATACTGTGGAAATCTAGACCTCTGAGTTATTCCCGGCACCCTACTCTTGCTCCTGAGCCCTTATGGAACCAGCCACATATAAGTACAAGTCAGACAGTGATAGTCAAAGTAGGAAACAAGTCTGATAATGAACTCACAGGAATCTCCAGAATTTTCCCAGTTGTTTGCATGTATTTTTTTAATCAGATGACATCGTGCCTAGATGGTAACATGTCACAGAGGTGTCACGTACCGTGACACCTCCATGACATGTGATATTCATCAATTTCCTTCGGCCTCATGAGCTGAATGGCTCAGTTAAATGTTTAGTTGGTGAGCACAGTGCATACATGTGTGATTAGAAATTAGTGAGTACCTATATTTAAGGTTTCAGTGGTATATATGCATACCTGATAAAGGTTAGAGTACCTCACACATCAAGTTTATCCAAGTTCACAGGCTAGTGAAGGGGACACTTTCAAGACTTACTACTAGTTTAACTACAGTAGTCACTCTGGTGACTTCCATCCCCCTCCGGCACTTGGAACCTCAAAGAAAAACTGCTCTTAACTCTTTTTTTTTTTTTTTTGTCACAGAGGCAAAAAGTACACTGGCACAGAATAGAACTCACAACATTAGGAAACTAACAAGTTTAAATCTGCAACACATTTGCCATTACACCATTAGTGCTTTCTTACTATTATTGTTAACCTCTTGATGGCCATAGTCCATCCATAAACTGTCGGGAAATAAAGCTAGGGGACTGCAGCATTGTTTTTATATATTTTTTGTGAAAGAACTATATATTATGTCTTTAATATGTATCAAAGAAGATTGTAGTGTGAGTTTTACAATATGGTTTGACAAGTATACACATTGAGAATTGAACCTCGCCCTTCCGGCCTACCGTATCTCAGAGGCTCATCGGCCTTGATCGAGCCTTTCAGGATGTTTCTATCGATTTCAGGATCCTCCAATTTCGCGATCTGGACCCATTTCCCCCTGTAGACGAACCCAATACTTCCTATTTCTGGTGCAATCTCTGGTGCAGGATGATCGGCATCCCATAGTGCGTGTCCCAGCTCCATTTTCGACAACCCGAAGGCTTGTGAATACAGAACGGTAACATCGTTTGTGTTTAGCATGGACATTTAAGTCATAAGACGTGGAGGTTGCGAACCCCAGTTTAGCAGAAAGGCGGTGGGATAAACCTGAGGAAGAGAGAGGTAGCCGTATGATAGTCGGAGTCTGGACGAGTATGCACGAAGCTCGTTTAACAGATATCTATCCTTGGATCAAACTACCGCAGCGAGCTATCCAAAGGCTGCTCTCATTTGTAACACGATGTCAACTTTGGGAGTCGTTTACGCAACGTTTACAGCGACTTTCCCCAAAGCTATCCACCCTGGCTGCGAGGAACGATCAAATGGCATCGCAAGCACGGGTCACTATTTAGCTGTGATAATTTGCAATAGAACACTTCCTATATTCTTAAAGATATTCTCAGGAAGCTCGATAGTAATAGAGGCTGGCGAAACCACTAGGTCATGTGAACTTGAAGCGCTCCCTGAGTTTAATAGTATTTGGGAGATATCTCACAAGATGAGGCCTAACATTGATATAATCTCTCCGGAAAGAGCCCGCTAATTAGATTATCTAGTTGGGATTTGCTCGGGATATCCATATTAGATTCAATTAGGCATTATTCGCCTACACATGGAGAGGGTAAAGAGGTTTGTCCGCTCATTTCCCTCATTATTTAATTCTTTAAAACCTGGCTACAGTGTTCATCTTCTTGACTTTGGGCTCATTTTAGTACAAGTCAATATCTAGCACGATAGAGATTAAATCATTTATTACCGAAGCTCTGCTTTGGTTCTTATGATTTCTGCAGTACTATTTGCATATGTTTGGTTCGCTCCTATACACTCCTCGTTTTCAGCTTCACCACATGCGCGCTACCGCTGGGTCACGAATTGTCCCACGCTTTGTTTGTTTGGTTCGATGGACCACTATCTCATTATGCTGTCCTCTTTCTTCAAATTCGGCTTGCACATTGCTTATCCTGTATCTTCCTACCCTCATGTGTCCTTAAAATCAATACTGTTCTTTCTCTAACTTTTTGCCTTCTTCATCTGCTAATCTCTATGATGAATCTTATGCCAATACAGAGTCTGCCTCTATGCCTAGCCGGTCCCTTTGGCCTTTTTGCCAGTCCATCAGGCTCTATTGTCCCGGTTTTAACACCAATATTCCAGGCAATAAAGCCAATTCCTGTGGCAGTAATGTCAATAAATGTGGCTGCATAGTCAATAATTCTGCACACCTGTACCCATCCATTTTCCTTCTCAGTCTATTATTACTACAATGATTCATCCTCAACCCTTCCTCATTATGATCGGTTTGATTTTGGTTTGATTCTAAGCTATCTATGTCATCTTTTGAGAAACAGCTGTCCTGCATTATGTACATGCATCTGTTCCTTCTGGTTTAAAAAGTATGCTGTTTATGTTTGCAGCATGGTGTGATATTGTACAAAATATCATTAGTACCTAATATGCTCAGGGTATTTCTGACATGCAGCCTTGGCCCTGAATTTGGACTCATAGTTACATTTGGTGGGATTTCTGGAAGTGTTTGTATCTCTAGTCAGATCAAAAGGAAATAGTATGCAACAAGACACTAATACTGCCTATTATCTCTGCATTGCATACACTGCACATAACTCCCAAGGTCACTCCTTGAATATGGGCTGCATCGGATTTGCAAGTTGTGCAGACCTGAAGGTAGGTCTATGGCATATGTCATGCTCTCACATTTGTGCTCACTGGATGGTCTAACAATCCTGCATTCTTCTGTGTTCAACAAAATTAGATGGCATGCACCCGAAGAAGTTTGTAATGAGGTCAGGAGACATGATGAACTCCCAGAAAACTGCCTCTACCAAAAGAAAAGTTGCAGTGGTACTATGCATGACACTGATGTATCTTTGTAATGATATTGTTCAGTATAATGTAGCTTTATTATGGTAAATCCCACTGTAATTTTGACAAGTCTCTTTGATCACAGGATTAAGCCCCCAAAAGAGCTTTGGTCATGCCGCTTGTCGGCCTATCCCAGCTCATTCCAAGACACAAATGGTAGACATAGTGTATGTATAGGCTGGTTCGTAAAATTGAAGGGTGTTTCTTTAGTCAAGGGACATCGAGGGCGATATCAGGGACCAGGCCGAGAATCCGAATCATGTGATTTGGTGAGCGCTTGAGCATCAAACTTCTCAATTTCAACGGCTCTTTTAAACGTAGCATTTTTTTTTACCAATTTATCAGGTTCCATGAATTGTTCTTCAAAAGAATTATATGGTACGGATAAGGTGCGTCTAAACAATGCGATGTCCGCTATTTTTGTAACCGAAGGACCGACGGAGGTTATGCTCGAAGCCAATCGGATATCAGAGGCTTTTACCGGCTGCTGACAGCGCTTATTGGGTTTCTCGAGGCTGGCCTTAGCCACAACCACCGTCGCTCAACGTCATTCGAAAGTTTACTTTCTGAAAGAATACATCAAAAAAAAAAAAGCAATGAGATAGGCGGACATTGGATCCAAGACGCTATGAAAGTGACGAATCTCACGATCGTTGCGGGGGATGCTGTCCCAAGAGTCGGAGGAGTGATTAAAGCTGGGACAGGGATATTTGTTGCTTTCTTACAACCTGTACAGGTGCGTTGAAGTCTTATATAGTCTCAAAAAATCTATATAACACTCTGACAGCAAATGGGAAAGAATAGGGAGGACTGTAGAGTCCTTATAACGGGCAACACACAGCTCTTACAAAACTTTAACGAAGAGCTTAAAACAATATCACTGCTGGATGTCACAGCTCTGGATAGTCATTCGCTTTCATGGTTGAAGTTCGAAGGTATGCTTCCGGTGTCTACTTAGTTCAATCCGGAGCTACTTATAATCCCCAGATTCTTGGAAGATACGAAGGATAAATTAACCAGGCTGAACTTGGATACAAGACTTCCAAGATATATCTTCGTGCTGAAAAAATCCGTGACATAATAATGGGTTATCAAATGGGATGCAGCTCCTCAGAGTAATTTATTAGTGAACTCATTCATATCTTCTTCATAGATTCACTTAGTTTTAAGCGGTACAAAGCTCGGGAACATGTTGGCTATGCGCGTACAAGTGAGCGCATCCACGATAAATTGGCCGCTATTCCTGGACAAGTCGACCCATCGAACAGACGAGAAGAAGACAATGTGTAGATGAACGAGGTATCTACATAGGCCCTAAGAGCGATAAGATTAATGCTGACGATAATTCCGGTATTATCAAATAAAGTCGGCAGATATTAGTCTTGTGAAAATGCCGGACTCAGGGAGTCAGAGATCTGCAGCTGTCCGGATTTATAAGGGTGATCAGTGGGGACAGGTACGCCAATATGTTTATTTTCATGGATAACGAAATGAAACCTCTGCAGACCCTGAAAGCAGAATTGCAGATTCTTTCCACAATTCGGTAGGATATCTTATGTTACCTGTGATGTCTTCAAGACTGATGCGTATACATATTGAAATTAAGGCACCTCAATGTTATACAATTGATCGGGTTATGTAGATCTAAAAGGCTTCCCGCCTTAGTCTTTGACGGGAGACAGTTTTTTCCTTCGCTCTTCCAGTGATTAAACTGTAACATTCGTTCCAGTACTAGTACCATCCACGCACAAGCGGCCGTTACATTTTTCGTATGCGTCTTCCCAATATTCGACGGTAAACCTCCCTTATGCCATAAATGCTTCTGTGATTTGGATACTTTATTCCAGAGTCATGATCTTATATCCAAACCTATAGGAGAATTCGATCACGTGCGTCCGGATTCAGTTGGACATATTAATCCTATATACTGCTGGCGTTCCGATCTTTTCTCCGAGTCGTGATGCATTTGTAAGTAAGAACTATTATTTCAGATTGATCCTTCATTGAGACACACAAGGCCGGCCTTTCTTACTTAGCAAACGAAGTTCAGGAATTGTTCAACCAGTCTGAGCTATAATTCGCATCAGGTAGGGACATGCATATCACAATCAGTATTATCAAAATCTTTCGCGTGAGTTTCGAATAAGCGAATATCGCTCTGCAGATGATAGAATCGGTTATTTGGCAGTCTTGACATTGACCCTATTCACGAAGGGATGTCTACTTGTTCTAGGAATTGGAACCGGTTCGCAGACGACTAAGATTTTTCGGAACTTGGCTTTTGGTGTTTCTGGTGTTCAGGATTATCTATGGATGATAATATAGGTTATGCGAACTGAAGGGAGTAGATAACAATGTAACTCTTCCTAATTCTAATTTAGTGCATTTCTTCTACTAAATTTACAACAGCGGCATTGAACACATCAGGAAAAAGTGATTTTGCTGGATAGCAACCCGATCGCTATGGCCTTACCTGATAGCCCTGATTGCCTACATAGCATTGAGAAAACATATCAGTACCTCTATATCCCACATAGCACTTACTGCGTGCCTCATAGTTCCATCAAGAGGCATACCTCAGCTTCCTAGCATATATATTTCAGTGAAGTCTAGGTAATAAACAACCAAAACATCTATATCATTAAGCTGTCTTAAAGTCTTTATCTCCATCTGCAAAAAGAGTACCCCACCCTTCTTGGGGCTCATCACTTGTTTCACAGAGTTGTAGTGTCTCTGACTCTTGTGAGAACATCTCATTATTGAGAAACTCCAGTTCCTCCTTCATTTTACTGATCTCCGTACCGCATAATGCTCTCTCATAGGTCTCTAGCTCCAAATAGCTCTCCAATGTACGCCTTCGTTGTTCTAAATCACTCTCCATTCAACCCAATCATCCTTAAAGGGTTGTGAGCCTCTGTGTGACTCCTGACATGGCACGCTCAACAGCTTGCTCAATATCTCTTGCTAGACATTGAGCAATGGAAAAAGAGGCATCATTTTGAATGGCTTGAGATTCTTTGATTGGTGGGAGGGATGACAGTGGGGCAGAGCGGCTGCTACGATCTACTGCTACAGCTGTCATTGAGATATTAATTAACCTAAGATAAACAACACATCAGAGACATACCGTCATTTTTCTTATCCTCTTGTTGCAAGGAATGACGGCAAGAGAGCTTCGTAGGGGTTGTGGCATCTGGGCCGGCAGGTGAGTCTAAATAACTTGGATGGCAGCTCATCTACTTGTACTTCTTTTTATAAGGATCACCTGTAAAGGCACCCTGGCATCTTCGAGCTCGACCTTCATGTGGGGTTGATTGTCTGGACTCGCGCAGAATGCCTCGATAGCCTGCGAATCGGTGAGCTGGGAATTCAGCAGTCCGTTTTTGTGATTATGGCTGTAAATCGTACCGAATATCATCCATTAAGATATATATATATGTTGGAATGACAAAATAACCGTTTATTGACTTGTGAGGCCTGCAAATAAGCTTTGCGGTCAATGGTTGACATTGCCCAAAAAATTAAAAAGCATCCGTGCTTAGCAAATCAGCAAGGCACTCGATTTGTGCGATGCCGGAACTAACTCTCAATGAATATAGCAATCCTCTTCGAAAAATGGTCTGCATCTCCTCTGCATATATTTGAATAAAATTATTTAACAAATTATTATTATTCTCCTTTGCCAGGCCTCCAACTGGGAATAGCTACCCAATATGGATGTCACGCGAGCTATGACGCACCAGGCGGGGACCGTCCTTCAAATTTTGGAGGATGGTCCCCAGGTGGTGCGTCTTTTGTGGGTCCTGGTGGGTTCTTCGCAGTGTGTCTCGACATTAAAGTCCGAATCCATAGTCAATACATAATTATTATTTCAGTACAGCAAACACACAAAGAATAAAATATTTATTTTGTGCGCTAATTAAGAAGCATACCCAATAGTGGAGACAATTACCGAGTAAGAAAGAAGAAAGTTAGAGAATGCATCGCGTGTGCACGTGTACCAATCGCCCTTAGGGTCACGTCTTAATTTAAGAATCAACCTTCAATTCGTAAGCCATTGGTACTTGCTAAACTCAAATGCTCCCGTGGCTCCCATGACGCTTAGCATTGCCACACTTTCAACTTTCATTAATTGGAAAGATTATTATTATTAGAGCAGATCCACTCACCCCACTTCTGTGAGCCTCTGTGTGGCGGTCGCTTTAAGAGGTATGTCCGAGGTTTCATCTGAAGAGGTGTTCACTCCGTTATCTTTCCGAATAGAGACTTCGGTCGAGCAATCAGTATCACACCCAACAAGCTTAAAACTGGAAATCGCATGATAATAAGCATGCTTTCTGGACAGTGTTGTTGTGAACGTACGACCCGCCAAAACTTCTCGCCTGGAAATCTTTTCGTGTAGGAAAAAATATCCAGCTATGGCCGTTGTTGTTGAGTCACGCGGACAAAAGGAGAAACAGTTCTTCGAGACTGGAGGACGTAATATAGCTTCGACTGTAGATGGGTAAGCGAACTCAAAAATAGCGTAAAGATAAACTTAGCGAATATGATCAGATTTAGAATTGATGTAGCCAGTTATGGACTATTTCGCCGTAACGTCCTAATATAATTGATTCCAAATATTGGATACTGCTCGAAATACGGTTTTTAGTACTTTAGATGGCTCGAAAGAATACTTAGCTCAGTGACTCGGCTCAGATATACTTCTTAAGTTGAATTGAAAACCACGAAGGTTTACGACACAACGCTGTTCAGTATTTGAAATGAGAGATAAAGGAGGGAGATCCCCGATATTTTTAATTTGACGGAAAACAAAAGGTTTATATACAGAAAGAAGCTATAGAGATTCCGAACTCAAGAAATCGATAAACAGATATAAAATCGAGACATAATTGATAGATGAAATGATAAAGCAAAAGAGACCGTGCCAAGTGGCAATCCGTCACACCTGATCACGAAGTCTCAGAGACTCGGCTGAATTTGCCACGGAATACAGGACAGAGCTCCCCGCAAAGCTCCTGAGGGTGCCCAGTCCTCATATGACAACTGTATACGTTATGTCTAGTGATCCAGCAATCTCTGAAAATATCGGAAGGTGGTCAGGCAAAAATAAGGAAGGGAATATTGGAGATGCGATAAAATAATAACGGAAGCAAAAATCAGGAACCGTGAAAATTGAAGAATTGAATCGAAAACGATCTCCCTATCTCCATCGGATCCATCAAGTAGCATAATAAATTCGATAAATGCGTATGCGAGTATGAGTAATGGTCGAAAAGTTGATTCTTCGTTGTGGAATCGGCGAGTGCGCGGTCGTGGGAAACTAGTGATGGCGTTGTCGAGACTTCCACTGCGATGCTTGCGCTTTTGAATGCGGTTGTTGAATCTGCATTATTAGTGTAATTGAACGTGTAGAATCTAATTAAAAATAGAAAATAGTCGAATATTAGAATGATAAAGAAATAAGAAAAAAATAGGGATTATCCGCCTATATGCAGTCAATCCCTACCACACTGTTGTCATGGGTGAAAGCAAGGTGAGCACCACGGCATCGGTGAGTGAGAGATACTTAAGAGAGTAGTATATTTCTGAACAGTCCAAAGAAACTATGGAACAGCTTCTTAATACCACACGTGGTGAATTAAGCTTCAAGGAGTAGACGTTTGCATGCCCTGAGACGCCACGAAATACCTACAAATATCAATGTCAGGAGGTCCTAAAATAGGATATGGGATTTTCCGCATAATCCTGGAAACGTCGAACTTAGCAAACGCAGGGGATCAATGTAGGTATACTGAATGTATCATACATGTAGGGGATAGAACAACCATACGCGATGACCTGCCTAACAATAAAATAAAATCCTATAAAATTTAAGAAAAGGCGAGAAGGTATTTCCTTGAATATTATTACCATCCTGACCCAGACCAGCTTCAATTATTCTGATACTAGGTCAGTTGGATCTGTGAAAGAATGCAATTCATACACTGCCTCCAGTGTGGGAACTGGATTGTTCAATTGGTTTAAAAACTTGACAGATATGTTCATAAGGGTCATGAATGATTGCGATTCTGCGATTAGGAGCAAGCGGACGTTGTTAAGGTACAATTTAATAACAAATGGTTGGAGCCGTTTTAGTTTCTCCCTTCAAGTATAAGGTGTAGGTGCTCCATTGAAAATTGTGGTAGCCGGAATTGGTGGTAAAGCTATAGGTCGAGCGGATATGTTCATGACCAACTTGTACGAACGGACACGGAGATTGCACAGAGGTGTATCGGTGTGGTCGTTCAAGTCCGCGAGAAGGTCAGCGCCTACAAAGGTGATGGTGCCGATCAAATCGAGCCGAGCCGAGCGCGATCCTCGGTCACATCCCTGATTGCCGTTCTCAGCGAACCGTTCAGTGTTGAAGACTACTAAGTAAGTAGTCTATTGAGGTTGACTTATTCTTATTAAGAAGATATAGATTCGGAATTAGACATATGTACTTCTTGTCTCCTTAACAAAATTTGAGTCGTGACACCATATGGTCAACTACTCAGAGTATTGAAGGAATTATCAATCCATTTTGTGGAGATGCAGGTTGCATGTGAATCGTCAAAGCTTTTGGATGGAAGTTGTTTCAAGTTGATGTGGTGCAATCATGAATGCAATCGCCGATACAGTGCGCAACAGGATTACATCTTTGCCCGCGGGCTATTTTCAGTGAGGGAGTGCTATTCCTACATTAGAATTTCAGCGGATCGATCCTTGTTGTCTTTCTGGTAGTCTGAAATTCAGATTGCTGGTTATTTAGGGTACATCCGTTCAACAGTGTGGCTATGGACGGGTCAAAGCATATGGCTAAGTTGTCTGTCCGGCTCTGCAAGCCGACATCTGGCATCACGTAGGACGAAGATAATTTCGTAATTTTGTGATAGGGTTGGCGAAGGAAGCTATTTCTCTCATAACAACAGTATTGCTTTGCCTAAGGGACACCCACAATACTTTTGCAGGGTCAGTCTATGGACAACCGCATATATCCTGTCAAGGACTGTGGTAGTTGCGCACAGATGGCCCGATAACTGTTAGTGATTTGGGTCATGGGGGGGACCCTTGAACGGAATCGATCATATACAGGTCCATCCATCCGTCCTTGGTACCTGGCCAGAAGGCACAACATTCTGGCTTAGACTCGATGACCTGTTCCGTTTGAAGACGGCTTCTCCCACAGCTTTGACCATAGTGTACGGTATCCGTTTGGGAGCCTTCCCTCTGCTTCGCTGCAATACTCTGAGACCCAAGTAGCGGCATCCCTGTCCCTGAGAAGCATAATGCTTGAATAATGGGTTGAACTTTGCGATTAATTTACATCACATCAGGAAAGTAGGCAAATGCTATAGTTGCCATTATAGCGATTATAGCAACTATAGCGCCGCTAGCTTCCATAGCACTACCTTCAGACGCCTCGTTCGAGCATTCCTCTCTATTATAAAAATATGTGAGGTACCAATAAATATATTATTATCCGATATATTGATATTATAACGCAGCCTCGGCATTATAACCCTGCTGAATGTAGGTATCGTCATCTACAATGGACGGCTGCTATGAAAAAATAGGCGCCGTGGTCAGCTTTCCTGATGCAGGAGCAAACCACCATCCTGAAAGTTCTTTCTTTATTCATAGCCTTCAGAACCTGGAATAGCAGGAAGGTACATCTATGACGAACCTTGTCGCGTCGTCATTATGTCCCTCTCTTGTTACTAGGCATAGATTTGGAGATTTCTCTATATATGCACCTTGCTTATCGGGCGTGAGATCGGGCCATCAAGAATTCTGTAACAACAAATACTAGCAAGATAATTTACAGAGATAACTATGCTTTAGATGGTGCGTGAGCAGGGTGTTTGGCCAAGCTTGGTATGATTATCCTCGAGGAAAGCATATTGGCTTCCTTCTTCCTTTCGTACTCGTCCCCTGTCGAGGAAAATAAAATTCTTCTGCTACCTGCATTCCCCTCATCCCTTTCAACAATGCCTCTATATTATCCCCATAGTCTGCTCCGTGCACGTCCACCCCTCTTGAACTATTTCCGATACTACAAGGTTGGCCGCTTCATACTCGAACGTCCAACATTTTGTTGCGGTCGTAGGAGAGTGCCAACTTCCTTACTAGGTGACGCCGAAATCCCTTCTCAAAATTGGAACTCTTTCAATATCAATTCATCGCGCTCAAAATAAGTGGCTCGCCCCTCGTCCCCTTGTATTCGCTCGGAGATATCGTACAAACAGCGAGGCTTCTGTATTAGCTCGACATTCCAAGTTAACAGAAAGTTCGATGATGCACAGTATATAAACCATCTTCATCCCACTGCACACTCCCACCACTACATTCTCATTAACAATTCGTCTTCCATACCTTTTCCTCGACTTTCCTGGCCTTCAAAGTAACTCAATCAAGTTCTATCTCAAGTCACAAATTCGCAGACAATGGCAACCAATTTTTCAGTATGTTCTTACTTAACAAACAAGTCCTCGGCGCAGAGACTCATATTAACTCTCCTTCTCTCTCCTAGGTCGGTGATAGAGTTGCATTCGTAGTAGCACGCGCGCAGATTCAGCAGACAGGAGTCATCATGAAGGTGGGAGATCGCCTGGCCGACGTAAGTTCACTATCGCATTGAGAATTCCACACGGTTTAATGAGAAGACTTATAGGGCACACTAATTGTTACAATACGCACTCAGAGCGGACAGCAATTCGACCTACCGTGCGCATTATTTTACATTCCTACTCCGCTCCCTGATTAATCTCCCTTTCATTTCAGTGTCGCTTCTGTAACGAGGATATAAAAATTACAGGTCCCTTTACCCGATTAAATTATTTTAATCTTCGGACTGAAATGCCCTGTCCGACACTTTTGCTTTCGCATGGACATATATTATTTTCTGGCGTCCCATCTTCCATTTGGCGCTTTTTTCAATATTTAATGGACTTCGTATTAGAGCATTTCGTATGACCAGCTTCATTTATAGAGGGATACTACATACGCCATAGAACTATTTATTCTTTTGTTCCTGTCATTTGCCATATTAACTTGATGTCTAGACTTTCAGCCGCACGGCCATTAAAATATTGTTCCCATTTTTGAATAGTTATGAGAACTCACTGCAGCTCAGCATACCTTCGAACCAATTTCTATCAAGGGGTAGCTGCCTTTATGTCTTATGATCAGCTTTCAGCTATGCACTCTGAATAGTGATCAATATGCTAACCCATTAGTGCCCTTTTAGTTATTCCTATAAGACTCCATCGTATACTTATCTCCCCTTTCGCTATTCAGTTATTCATTCATAGCACGCTGGACTGCCATAAGACCTCCTATTCAATCGTAACCGTGGAGGCCGAATACCATAGCTTAAGATTAGCTCCGAGTCCTTGAAACTTTCAGGACAGCAATCTATAATCGCACAACTTTAAACTAAACCAATAGACTGGCACTATGGAGCGTGGAGCGTGTTCCCTCGTACGTTGAAATGACAACTTTAAGAACTGTTTTGCTAATTAGTCCAGTCCAGTCCAGCACTTCCAATATCTTCTATATGCCATTCAAACTCGTGCCTTTGAGAAATAGCAAGCGTTTCTTGATTCAGTAATGGCAGCTACGGTCGGAGAAGACTAGCCTAATTTAATTAATGTGAGGTTCAGCACTACTCGGTGACAAGTACATTTAATCTGTGATAAGCGGCTGAACATAATTTCCTGTCAGCCACTTCATTAACTCTAGCTGCTCCAGCAACTCCACTAAAACTCTCTGGTACTATCACAGCTTTCTTCGGGTAAATCTCGGAGGTTCCGAATTCTCTGACGAGCGGCTACACCACCTTTCTCCCGCGCACAGCCGAAGGCCCCCCAGATATCCCGTGGACTCAGATAATGGGTATCTTTTTTACGACATTTCCTTTGCTGGCGTTGGACAACGAAGGGGAATCCTGTTTGTCCGCCAGTTTCGATCCTGTCGTAATATCCCCATTGACTACGAGCACAAGGTACCGCCAAACGCAAAGATTTAGAAGCAAGCGTCTGGAAGAAGTAGACCTCGAAATCGTGGTTCAAGGTTCAAAATGGCAGCATCAAGGATTTATATTGGATCACTGACAGACGTTTCTCCCCCGAGTAATAGACGATTTCTGTGAACGGTGGCTTACCAGTGGGCGGCATTGCCCTTGAAGCGACATTCTGATAATGAATTTGGACGAATAACGCAACCTAGATTTTCTACACATATACAGTGCACGATTTCACTTAGCAGAGCATTACTCAGGGACGATGTGAATCGCACAGTGAACAGGAGTGGCCTTAGGAAACTTCAAGCACCGCCTTAACACCGCACGATATCAGCACGTTTATTACTCAATACATCCCCTTCGCAGTTGTTAGAAGGAGTTCCAAAATATAACGGATACGGAGACACGAAAGTCAAAGACGTTGTGCGGATGCCATCCGCTCTATTTACATCGCACGCTGTGATGCTTGCACACCTCGGGTTCAATTCATGTGGGCATAGACATAAAAAGCCGAATAATGGGAAAATTACTACGGGCACGAAGGTTTGGCAGCTGAACCAGTCGTGGTTAGACGATTTGTTATAAAGATTCAAGCAGCTTTAAGCGGAGGGCATATGCGAGTTAGGAATCAATAAGCAAGCTCCCTACCAGATATTGCAAAACATTCAATTATTGGTCTCCATCTGGCCTTTGCTGAAGCTACACTCCAGTCAACTCGCTGATTTGAACATCCGGTATGGCCTGTGTGAAATCCCGTCGTCTATAGGGCTCACTGAGCGGTCACACAAGTTAACAGGACCACTGTGTATATGTCGAGAACGAGGACAGTCTACATGTGTACGGAGTACAGGTTACAGGTTCGGTGCTTATGTAAGTAGTCCATTCGTAATATAAGGAAAGCCGAGAACAATATAATGGTTAGTGCGGAATATTGGTTGACCAGGATTACACAGTTGCGCTTTACGACATCCTCACACAAGAAATACATGTTCTGATCTATCATGGGAAGTTTCTGTCAACAACTGGTTTAGTCCAAAACTAACTATGAGCTATAATTCCAATTATGCAGCAAATCATCCAAACTAACAACTAACCACAGGGTAGTGAATAAGACTCCATGACTACTAAAAAGTTGTTTACAAGTTGTCATCCTACAATTAAGTAGTATGATCTGTATTAAAAATACAAAGGCAAACAAAGGCAAAGCCAAGGAGTAAAATGACTGTCAGTTACCAATATAATAAATATACAACCCAAATTCCCTTCCTATCTTCCGGATAATTAATCAATAAATGAGCTCTTAAATCACTTGCTCAAATGGCAAACCCATAACTCCGATTATAGTAACAAACACTACATATCTTTTGGAAAGCAACGTGTTGAGGACTGAATACTGTAAGTAAAGAACAATAGCATAGTTAATATACCCACAAAATATATAATGACTTATTTGGTGGATACTACGCCGAATACTGCTGGAGATCGACGTTATAGAATATCGATACCATAAGAGCTTCCGGTTCTGGCTCCGTTACACTGCCACCGGTTTTTATTTCGCCCGGAAATAAAACATACCATGTACGTATACCAGTACGTCAGTATATATCCTAGGCATAGAAATAGAGTATACTCTGACTAAGGAATCTAATTACCATACATGAGGCGTATACTCGGTAAAATATTACATAGCCCCGGATGGGAAGGAAATAATCTTCCTTAAACTCGAGGAAGACTAGATTCTATAATGAAAAACCGATTTCAACATTCTCCACCGGGTCAACCTAAACTGCGAGGAAACGCGCATAACCGGTCATAACTGCTTATAAACGTCGGCTTCTTCAGTTATGTTCACAGACTAAATATAGTGATACAGATTTTGCAGAAATCTAACCAGAAATGAATGATGTATCTGTTCCTCATTTCATGCAAGTTGTCTACCCGACTGCCCCAGACGATACAGCTCCTCTCAGAGTTTATAAGAAAGCTCCGAGTCCAACACTTCTTGAAGGATGATAATATATCCTTTCGGACGGTGGTAAGATATCGCCGGTGCCGAGTTAAAACCGTAAAGAACGCAGAGACACTAGAAGACGGACAGATTAAGGATATGCGCAAAGACTGAGTATAGTATGCATCTCCACATCAGGAAAACGGGCAATGACATCTAGTTTTTTCGTAGCACTACAAAAACTAGTAAATGTCTACGTAAATATTGCCGTGCTACCTTCGCTAGCTCTCGCTATTGGCTTGTAAACAAACTCGGCTGGCTTGAACAGTTATGAGTGCCAGGTCCCTCGTCACAATAGCATCGTTCCATCATGACATCCTCTCCCACTACCTCAGCTGCATGCATCCGCCCATTTAAGACACCCCGACCACAAACCAAGGTACATGTGCTTATTCTCCTATCTTGCCTCTGTAATACATTAAAGTTACCACAGGAACTAGCTAGTCAAGGAGTCAAGTCTCTTCATCATCAGTGAGTCTACACCAGTGTTTATCTCCGGGTTGGTCATCTTCAGACTAATTCATCCACAGCAATTTTGACACCATTATTTCTAGGCTTCGGCAGTTCACTATGGTTTGGAAGAGGCAGTGTTAGAGGCAGATTCCCAGGAGAGCTTGTCAGTCTTAGGTATGTACCTGTTGACCACTGTCAATCATATTTGTGAGCTAATCATATAGTGATTCAGCTGGCTTAAGACACCACCACAACAAGGGATTGAGAATGATGGAGGAAGATAGCACAGCAACATGGCCATGGATTTTGGGGTATGTCTATCTTTTCTCAATGTTTATAGAGCTACCCTTAACAACCTCCCATTTTATGTACTATACCAGTAGATACTACACTTTGAAACCTACACTCTATTCTCCTTCCTTTCCTATCTTTCCATGATCTGTATGCTAACTGCCGCAGTTACTAGTTACTAGAACTAATACATGTATTCAGATATGAAACTGTACCATTATGGTCCAGTACTAGTACCATCTGTGCACAATCAGCCATTACATTTTCATATGTGTCCTCCCAATATTTGACAGTAAACCTCCCTTATGCCATAAATGCTTCTTTGATTTAGATACATTATTCCAGAGTTGTGATATTATTTCCTAACTTATAGAAGAATACTATCATGTGCATGCAGATTCGGTTGGACAGATTGAACCTATATACTGCTGATGTTCTGATCTTTTCTCAGAGTCAAAATACATTTGTAAGTACAAAATATCATTTCAGGTTTACATGTTATTGATATACACTAGACCAGCCTTTCTTACTTAGCAAAGGAAGTTCCGGATTGTTTAAGCAGTCTGAGCTTTGGCTCCTATCATCAGGTAGTGACATGACTATCACAATAAACTACTATCAAAGTCTTTCACATCTGTTTCGAATACATGAATATCATTCTGGAGATGATAGAATTGTCTTTAGAAATGTGAGTGGTGTGACATTTAAGTTCTGCCTTATTAATGAATTGGATCACATAACTTAAAATATTCTGTTTGTTATTACTAAGGGTATAGTGTTACAGATGGTTTGGAGGATCATTATTGTAATTTTCAGCTTTATTAATTTATACATACACAGTTCACAGAATTTCTTACAGCAAAAATATTCAGAAATCCAGACATGTATTAATTATATTAAAATAGTTCAAAGAGTATTATATCCATAAGAATCAATTCGGTCCTCCCAGAGCATGAGTAGTTCAATACCCTCTATGATTTCATCTTCGTCCCCACTGCTGTCATAATTCTCTCCTCCAACTCTGTCAACTCTGCAGTCAACTCCAGAGATTCCTTGAAAGTCTGTATTGTTTTGCAGAGATTAGGGGTGATTTTCAAGACCATCAACAGGGTGGTTACCTGTGTGAGTCCATTGGAAGACTTCAGGGAGTTTCTAGGAAGCTTCCCAGCTTGCATTATCTTGTCAAGGTGAATTGTATTTTTTTTTGCTTCTGAGAGTCCACCACTGACTGATCTCATGGGCAAGCAGGGCATTCATTTCTTTCACTTTTTCAATATATACAGGAATAGAATCAAGCTTGTCAGCAATGGCTGTAGAAAGCCAGGGGATTTCGATGTTTGGCCTTTCAATCTCTGCACAGGCACAGCACAATTTGCAGTACAATATAACCCCTTCTTGAATAGTAGGATTGGCCTAAGGTTTTTCCTGAGGGTCATCATGCAAAAAATGCAGTAGATCAAACTCTATGAGAAAACTGTGCTTAATCCCAGAATTCCAGAAGAGAGGATCATGCAGTGGATTAACTAGAACTACAAATTTATTATATCACACAGGAGCAGTGTGTATGACCTCAGAGCATTAATGCAGGCTTTCGTTGATGTGAGTATGCAGGCTATAGCCTGTCAATGCCAGAGTCAGAAGGAAACTGGTCAAATGGCCTGTGGCAAGCCTGGCAGAACGACTCCTCTTTGCTGTTGATATTCTCATTTATTGATTTATGTTGATTTTGTTCAATTATGTCTTGTAATAAATTAAAGCACTAGCTGTTTGGCTGTTTTTGTAATACAAACTTTGATGCTGCCAATTTAGAATGTTTCCTTCAAATGTTGAATGGGAGCCTGTAGTAATTCCATCTTTGTAAAACACATTTCCATTATTGTCTAATATCCTACATGTAAAGTGATTGTTGCTGTAATAAATAATACCTCCTAATCACATTGTTGTTTGTCTGTCTATGCTGTGCTGTCTTTTATTTGTACTTCCCATGGTACATCTAATAATTAGATATCTTCAGTACTAATTACAGTTATGGATGAGATGCTTGTCGTTTGACATACCTTGCTAGATTTACACGGTTCACGGTGCCGTGCACCTGAAGCCATGATCTGTGTGCCGGTGGGCTAGCTCACTAGTGCAGTTTCACGTCACATTGTTCTTTCCCTCCCACAACCACCATTCTTCACATTTGGCCTCCCGTTATTTATTCCCTGAATAATTGAGTAATATATTTCTTCACCTAAAACTTTGTTTAATTGTTTTGTTTGGAAGTATAGAGCTTACCAACTGAATCTGGATGGACCTGATGCATGGATTAGACCTGGTACATTGTTTTCTTTTGTTGAGGACCTCATTCTAGTCCTCCTGCTTACTTCCACAGGCTTCTCAGACATCTCTTTGATTGTTTTCAATACAGTCACGGGTTTGCAACATTTATTGTGGCTTGATATTACTATCCGGTAAGCTTTTCTGGTATTATCCTCACCATTGTTTCATCCAGAAATATCCTACCACAATATCTCGGCATCTATGATGTTATTTATGGCTCTTTGTTGTAACCGATGGGCTGGCAGATTTATTTGGGCTTGATATCACTATCTGGTAAGTTGCTTTATATAGAGTTCCAGCAAGCTTACATAACTAACCTTCATTTGCTTCTGTGGCTAGGCTCCTGCCTCTGTACATCCTATGTGCACCTCCCCAACATGTCCGATGTCCATCTGCCTGCTCAGGGATGCTGAATGGCACACCATCTATTTGTTTGCTCTGGATTTGGGAGGGGTATGAAGGTAACAACATGTCTGAATGCATGGAGGAGCTGACTAGACCAGCTAAGGTAAGTTTGCACACTCTTTGTTTACTTACTATTGGCTGACCTTAGCTGAATGTTTGGGCCTTCAAACAATCCCAGATGCAACAAACTTGCTTTATTTAACCCTCCCCTTGCTCCATCTGCCTTCCAGCTACCTCTCTCCCCACTGCAATGAGTATCTCCTATGAAATGCTCAGCAGCAGGACCCAGCAATGGAACTGTGCTCAGCCTCTTTCATAGGAGGATGCCCGGCATTCTCCTTTGCCCTTGTGCAGCGCTGGCTTCATGTTGGCTAAGGTGGCATTGAGGATATTTCACACTGACTGGGTGAATGTGCAAGACCTCTTTGCCTTATCTGCCCCCATCATTGCCCCACTTGCCAGCTGACATCACCTATGGATACAAAGGGGTTGCCCTATGGATGTGCATGGAGTGCCAAGATAGGCTTCCACACTCAAGGCATCTCCCAAGGCACACTCAGGGGTTGGAATCCAGCCAGGAATCTGCCTGAGCCTCTCCTGAAGGAGGATGCCCTGTCAACACCCTTGTCCTCATGCAATGCAGGCTTCACATCCATACGGAGCTGACAAGAGCAGCCTATGACTGCCCTCCCACACATCACCTACATTTGGCCCATCCTCACATGCATCACCAGCCACCTGCCTGCTCCCTATCATCACATGCTAGCCTATGTAACATCATTCTCTCTCTCCATCTGCATATGGTTGCTTCCACCTCTGCCTTCAACTCCACCCCTCAACTTCATTACCTTCCCACTGCCATCATCATCTCTACCACCTCCACCTACCTGACTGACTCTGTTCATTTACCATCTACTTTCTTTTCTACTCACTCACTTATTATGCCCTATATTATATTCTTTCAGTTTTTCACTGAGGGCTATTATTCAGGTAGGTGAATATTACTATTATATAGTTGACAATATATATTAGAGTAGGTAATATTATGGTATTTTGCGATAATTCATACAATAAAGTACTAGAATAAAGTGGGAAATATCTTAGAGAAGATGTGGGATGCCTGTATCTAAAGTGTGGGGTGTCTGTGTCAAAAGAGTGGATTCTTTATGAATAAAAGGTGGGAACCCATTGAAATAGTGTGGAATCTCCGCTTTTTTTTTTTTTTTTGGTGGGTTTTCAACCTTTTTTCACTAAAAATATGTGGACAAGCTCCAAGAACCCATGTTTTTGAGCAGGATGCCCACATTTTCGAGTGGGAAACCCACTATTGTTATGTGGGAAACCCACTTTTTTTTTCTGTAATGATTTACTATTCCTGTTTTTATTTATTTATTGTTATTCAAGAGGATTTTCTCTTACAAGCCAGCATAAAAATATGCCACAACCACAAATGCAAAGTCAGATTTATAAATAACAGGAGTGCCCACAGAACACCATAAGGATTCATGAAACAGAATCAGACGCAATGCGAGCCAGAAAGGTGATATAATATTAAGATAGAATTCTTTAAATTAAGCAACTACCATATATAAAACTCACCAGTAAAAGGATTGTCTTTAGTGCCGAAATATAAAAAGTTAAAGTCTCCAAAAAGTGAAGGATATAGTATACTCAAGTATCCAAAAGCAGATGCCCACCACACAAGCAACAAGTTTAAGCATGTGAAAAGGCAAGTATGAAAAATGTAATCATGAGAACTCACATTCAAAAAGTGCACATAATCCTACACCATGTTTGTAAGGACAGTGACAAACATATTTCTAATTTACCCTTTATTTTCGCTATTTTCCTCTATTTTTCACACTTTTATTTGTGTCATTCTTCTCATATCTTTTTTTTATTTTTCTCTCATATTTTACTGATCTTTTAGCGAAGTTTATTTTCCATTTTTCTATTATTTTATCCATTTTCTATCTTTGTCTTTTGTTCCATTCTCATCCATTCTATTTATATTTTGACTCAGATTCAAACAGCACTATCAACCATCTGTCAGCACTTAATCCCACACCCAACTTCGATCGGCTCCCAACCTCGACATCAACATCCAAGTGACTCCCACACCCCTGCCTCTAACCCAATCATGACCACCCCCTTTGAGCCAACCTATGCTCCAGTCATTCATCCAGTAACCCCTTTTGGTCATGACCACTATGTCATTGTTCGGTCATATGTCAGGACGATCAACAACAGGCACCCCAACAATATTGAATCCCCTACGCTTGTCAGATCCAATGAGAAGATCATATTGTCGGCATTCGACTTCAAACCTCCTTACATTATGAATCAGCGTATTTTCCTTGCTCCATATGGTGAATGGTTCACACTCATCGGCAGGGTTCCCATATCAGCGAAAGAAAAAGATGGATGTTCCATGGATTATCAGGCAGTTGTGGTTCACACATATCGTAACAGTGAGAAGAGAGTTGTTATTCCTGTGCCAGACATATTCTTTGAAGAACACTTCGTTCCTTCACCGCCAAGTACCCCTCTCCTGTCCCTTCCTCCTCCAGTGCATCATCATTATCCTCCCTTTCCTTCTCACATTGATGCACAATTTGGGCATACAGGTGGTTCAGTGGCCAGATGTCGAGTTGTTCGTAAAGGTTGGAAAAGAAGGTATTGGGCATATGTTTTTGGCCTGTCTTTCGGCATTATTATCATTGGTATGCTTGTCATTGTATCCAATCTTCATTAATTTGTTTTTAATTAATTTTCATTTTTTCCTTTTCCATCATTTCCTTTAATTCATTTTCACTTTTCCCTCTTTTGACTTATCTGACAGTTCTTCTTCATCATTTGGTTCCTTTTCCATCATTTGATGCATTGCTGTGTTCATCAACAGGCATAGCTTTGCCACTTCTAACACCTGTCTATCTCTTTGGATTCTTGATTTTGGATTCCTGATTCCTGATTCTTGATTCTTGATTTTGGATTTTGGATTCTTGATTGTATATGCTATATTTGTATTGCCTCATTGCTATGCTTGCTATGCGCTCCTCATGTATATAAGGACTTCACTTTTTCTCTCAATATCATCATTCTACCAGTTCATCAGTTTTCTAGTCTGCAGTTTGTCTGCCCTCTTAAGCTTAGGCTTTAACTCTATATCTAATAGTCTTTTGAGTCTGATAGCTTTATCAACTCATTGACTGTTAGCATTGCTATATCTTTCTTTTGCTTGTGGCTCGCAACTGGCATTGTACAACTGTGTGTTAGTTGTCCAAGGCCACTGCATACAGGTTTTCAGCACTTTTGTTCTGTCAACAACTCTTCAACGGTTCCTCAGACTATGTCCGTTTAGAGGAACCATAATATCACAAAATGAGACTTAATGAACATACCAGTACTACTGTTATGGGCTGATCCTAATGATGGGTTCCGAAGTGTGACCAAAGTAACGAATGAAGTCACACTAAAGAACAAAGAGTTAGAACTGAAGGACTTGGCTTCAACGTGTGTGGGTTGCACCTTCTCGAAATGTACATGTCCTTAATTTGGAACAGATTAGAACCAACAATATAAGAGCGGAGTCAAATACTGAAGTTCCAAACAAAGGTAGGACTTCAGAGTAAGATCAAAGGTTTGAGGTGAAGTTCAGAAATGATCTTGAGGGTTCGTATTTGATTTGAAGACTAATAGAGGTCTGAGGTGTATAGAGGAGAATGAGCACTAGGCTCAAGTATAGGAATGATATACACTAGGTCTAATTTCTGACTAGAGAAAACTAGCTAAGATACATGCTATAAGTCCATGAACAAAAGCAGAAGGGAGTATTACCAATAATTAAATCAAGTGCAGAACAGAGCACAACATAAAGTGATACAACAATGAGTATATGTGTCTCGTCAAATAGCAAAGGTTCGGGGGAATCTTTAAATGAATAATTTGAAAGATCAAAGAGGTATGACGGACAAATATGCAATAAGGAATATAAGTGAACAGAGGATATGTCATGAGAACAATAAGCGAACAGAAATATGCCATAAGAAAAGATAAGTGAACGGAAACAATACAAATGAATTGGAAAAGAACATGACAAAGTGTCACCTGTCAAAATAGAAGAAGTATCGAGGACCAATTGTGCCAGGTCCTAAGTAGACTAATAATAGTCTTCCAGAAGTGTGGAGCAGATAGTGTGATTGAATGAAGTAGGTGGGCAAAGGCATTGCCCCCAGGATCAAGAAAGAAGTCAAGGATGTGGGCCAAGGGTTTGTTGTGCAAACACGAAGATGAGGTGGTGAGACGTGAAGTCAAACAAAGTGAGATGTGAAGTCGAATGAAGCTCTCCAAAGGTATGTGACCTTCTGCGAAGCTTCATAGAGGTTAAATGAAGCCATGTGGCATGACACTTAAGCACGGGGATTAACAACTACTCATATTTACCTTAGTTAGCTCAAATAACTGCTGTACTACAAGCTGGTCAAGACTGTCCAGTGCCACATGCTAATCCTTGGAATTC
The DNA here is from genome assembly GCA_000827215.1 of Sphaerobolus stellatus SS14. Lineage (NCBI taxonomy): Eukaryota > Fungi > Basidiomycota > Agaricomycetes > Geastrales > Sphaerobolaceae > Sphaerobolus > Sphaerobolus stellatus. Next base: position 81,320 of record KN837124.1, on the reverse strand, counting down.
ATCAATCAATGACCTCAAGTTGTTTTGGGTGCTCCTTGTGCCAGTGACTGTCCTCCGCAATATGCAGCTTGGCCTCAAGATTAACCACATCCCCCAACTGTTTGTCATATTTATTTAATGTGGCTGCACATGTTTGGCTAACATTTGCTAGCTTGTGATGAGCAGCCACATCTGGTTAACTACCACCACCTAGCTTGTTGATGAATTCAATTTGGAACTGCTTGGTTAAGCATCTAGAAAGATCACATGAGAATAATGAAGGTGGTGAAGGCAAAGATAACAAACTTTAAATCTTCGAGTGCTTTGAGCACATCCACATACTGGAATTCCAGATCATTCCCTTGAGGTTTCTTCAAATTAGCAATGTGATCCCTTTCTTCCCTCATAAACCATTCAAAGTTGGCATCTGTGATGTTGTGTGCAGCCTTGAGGATTGTTAACTCGGTTTCCAATGTGGAGATAATTTCTAAAGCTTGCTTGTAGTTTGAAAGTAAAAATTCACCTGTCACATGAACAAGAAAGAATAAGCATATGCCAGACAAAAAAGCTAATTAACTTACTCAAATTCACATACTTTAGTTCATCTCTATACTTGGAATGCTCCAATAGCTTGATGACAGTGAAATGTGGTTGCATTGTGTGTAGTTCCTGCAAGGTGATTTGAAAACAAGAAAACCTGTTCACAGCCTTCAAAATCCTCAAAGCCCATCTCAGTGAGGTATAATGGATGCCAAGTGAACTGAAATCCTTGAATATGTGTGTGGCCTTGGAAAGTTGGCACAACAAAATGAACTCCAGAGTTTAGAGCCTTGAGCGCTGATAAAGGACTTGAGGCAATGGTGGAGGCGAAGGCGCATCCAATGTCATATCCTATGCATAGGCCATCTCCATAAACATCAATGAGCTTATCTACAATGGACAGCCCATATTTAGCCCTAATAATTGTGGAGGGATCAGTGATGCTTGAGTAAGAATAGTTGAAAATGTGAGAAATGTCGCTCACAGTTCATCACTTTGCATCATGTCACATAAGTAAAGAATAAAGCTGTGGCGACATACGGCGATGAATACCCCCGTTTTTATAAACATTTGCCACATTTTCCTGCGTTCTTCTGGCCCGGGACACTTCACCATCATTGGATACAGACGGACACAAAGGACGTACCGTCTGCAACATCACCGGGTTCTTCAGTTTCAAACAGGATGTATTGTTCCTCATCACTGTTGTCAACCGGTGACACATCCGATGGTTGTGTAATCTCCAATAAATGAGTTTGAAAGGCTACGAGCAGTTATAGATGACATGCAGACCTTATTCATGTCTACGTCTGAGGGATACTTCTCCTTCCTTTTAGCTTTAGCTTTAATCTGGTTCTTTGAACATATCGACATCTTGTGATGATATCCAATAATCTGATCTGGGTTTGCAAGAATTGAGGTATGCAAGAACGCCACGAGTGATATTCAGATCAATGTGGCAAAGAGAGTTATTGCTATCGAGAGATACCAGTTTTGAGTACTTGAGGGAGGGTTCACCTTCGAGCCTACAATCACAAGCAGGACAGACGTTCAAGGCTCGCCAGTTTGGATTATCGCGCTCAAGCACGGTATTGACTTGTAACTCTGCCGAGGATCTCAAAGTAAGCGTCATAGGCAATACGGAACTGGTCTGCCAGACTCTTTTGGTTTGGTTTCATAAATGAAGGTTAGACGATGGTGGCGAGGAAATCTCACTGAACTTATCTTGTTGATGTTACACAAGGCCCGAATCTCCGCTTCTTTAGAAAGCCGGGGACATACGCGATGAGTTTCATGATATAGAGACAGGGTACGAAGGCTGAAGGCCGAATGGGGTGATAGGGTCGCTGTACCGAGACAACCATAGCGGAGCAATCTTTGGTTCATCCATTGGTCGGTATCTAGGGTCGAGAAATATAAGATGCGAGCTTCTGAAAGAAGTACGTAAATATGGGAACATATAGATCGTGAGGAATGTACGTATTGTGCAAGTCCAAGATACTCCAGCGATTGGGTGAAGGAGCATTGAAGGCTTCGAGAGGCTCCATTTGCCACTGGAGATACGTGTCCATAAGGGTATCCATATGCGTCTCCCAAGCTCTTTTGCGTATTTCGGTTCTATTGTGTCGCTTTCTGTTCTCATAGTGTCTAAAAGTTCTGCATGAGAGCGTGTATAAGAAAGAAAGAAAGTACGTATGTCGCAAAACTCCAAAGTGGGTCTTCAGGCTCGGTCAGGTCTGATCAGGTCATCAGATAGGGTTTGAGTTGGTCAGCCTGACGACGGTCAAAGCTTCCGGCTGGCTGGTCAGACTGGCCAGACTGGCCATGCATCCCAGGCAATCCCAGACAATCCCAGGTCTTGTCAGGCTTGTCAGGCAGTCTCAGTTAGTCTCAGACAACCAAGGCTGATTAACACCTCCCATGCCTCAGTTTACATTATAGGGTACTAATGGCTGCTATTAAATATAACTGATACATGTATAATTGTTGAAATCATATTGTATATTGATTTATTACACTAAAGTACAAAGGTTCTATCAATCATAATAGTAATATTAAGCCATCTCCCATCTCTCTTGAAGCAGCATAGCTTCATCGGTAAATCACTTGCAGCAGGAAATAGTCAGTAACTATAAACAAAATCAATCTGATACACTCACATAGTCGTTGTGTATCATCCACTATACTTTTCCCATCCAGCTACTATAAACCTAAAGTGTGAAATGAGAAAATTAGAACGCAATAGTAGCACAGTTCTCAATCTAGTGCATACCAAGGTTTGTTTGGAGGCTCGATGTGTCACCTGAACAAACATAGAATTTAGTCCATAATTGGTAATATACCAAGATAAAGTAACCTACAAGGTTTGTTTGGGGGCGAGACATGTCACCTGAGCAAACATAGAATTAGTCCACAGTTGGTAAATATACCAAGATAAAGTAACCTACAAGGTTTGTTTGGAGGCGCAACGTGTCACCTGAACAAACATAGAATTTAGTCCACAATTGGTAAATATACCAAGATAAAGTAACCTACAAGGATAATTTATAAAGACACAAAGCTCGGCATATGCTTCAAAAGATATGGAGTAGTGTATCTAAGATATGATCGGTAGATACCAAAACATAATATGGCAGCGTAACATACCAAATGACTCCTTAGTACTGCACAAAGACATAAGGATATCCAGAAAAGATAGAAATAAAGAATATTAGTCCTATGAATGCAATGGAGTGATAATAGACGTACTTCTGCGTTCTTCATAGATGTCACTCATGAGTGCAGCTTTGCGTGAAAACCCTTGATCAATGGATTATATCAATATAAGCAGCGGCACTCACCGAGAGCCTACTATTTGTGCATATAGGGTGACAGAGCTCACAGAATGTCATCCTTGTTGTGAAAAATACATTACCAAGCAGGGGTACTAAGCATAATATACCAGCATGCTGTACCATTGATACCACACAAGTTAGTATTTGAAAGTTTGCAGGCTGGAGAGAACTCACAATAGTACAGACCGAATCTACCATAGTCAATCCAATTTCAATCCTGAGACCTGATGATATACCTTGTGTTAGTGACAAGTGTCAGAAAAACCAAGCTGTAACGACGTAATAATGGCTCACATAGACAAAGAGCACTCAAGGTCACATATAGAGACTTGAACAATTGGGAAAGAAAAGAGCGAAGATAGATGGAGAGAGGTGTAGTAGTTGAGGGACATGGTGGTTCGAGATGAAGATTGTTTGAACCAAGTTCGAACCTTCCTGAAACTGCTGCGGAGCCAAGTGCCCTGTCTGGTTTATGGTGACGTATGAGCCTTCCTTCAAAAGGCTAATCTATTATTATACTCTTTTTGGTTTGTTGAAGGCCCTCCGTTTACTGACTACTACGATGTGTTAGGAATAGAGAAAAAGTGAAATTGATTCTTGTGCATCGTTCACAGTGGTTTTCAACTCTCCTTGCCAAATGTCAGACAAACATGGTGGCTCTAAGCTTGAGGACGACGGCTGTAGCTCCCCACATCTCAATTCACCTTCCCATGAATCTTCATCTCAGCCAAGTTACTATCAACAAGCCCAGTTGTACCTGTACCACTATTATGAATACTCTCCTGGGTCTTCACTCAGCCCAGTTACCCAGTCCAATGGGTTGCTTCCTGGGAATCAAAGAAAGGAGTCTCAAGGAGGTAATACCTGGCAGCATAGACAATGAGCAGCCGATTATTGGTCCATTGAGAAAGGTGAGTGTGCATAACATATCTCATTAATGTTCTGGAAATTGATATATCTTGTCTGCCTCCAAACGTTCAAGCAACAGCCCTGATTCCCAACTAAACAACCCCGACATAAAACGAGGTCAATTGGAGGCCCCCTCTACGATCCAAGGAATAAGTCAAGAACTCACAGATATTCGCATAAATTTTGAAGAACTCTCGAATAGCTTGAAGGGAACACTGGAGGAGCTGCGCTCTGGAAATGACAAGGTGGTGGAAGAATAAAGGAGGATGAATCAAGTTAGTCAGAGGAACAATGAGATTATCATCGCATTATTGCAGGAAATTTCCAGGAAATTGTAGCATTCAGAATATTACCAAATGTCTTGTTTTATTGGCAAGATCTGAACTATATAACATTGTAAATATGTAGTTCCTATCGATGGAATTAACATCAGTTCTTTTTCTTTCCCTGTTTATTCTCTGTGGCCCTTGGAGCAGGCTTCACAGTGGGCTTCACAGCAGGCTTTGCAGAGGAATTCGTAGTGGAAGCCACCTTTGTGGTGGCATGTGTAACTCAATGGGTGCGGGATTCCGTGGCACTAGTAATAACAGTAATCTTCTTGGGACGCACATTCTCAATTTCATCTTTGAAATGTGACACTAAGACCTTGTTGGCCTCACACTTGTTGCCTCTCATTGGAGTATTCTCACTGGGGGGTTGGCAGCTCTGAGTAGCAGGAGGTAATATGTATATAATTCTCATGTTTCACAACCAGCAGACCATTCCTCCTTCTGCAATTAATATTTCTTTGCACACTCATAGCAGCTTATAGCATTGTCACTATTGCAGAGTATATCCTTCTTCTAAAATGGTCACTTTGAGAACAAGACAAAAGAATGCATATGGTATGTAGACACATATAATATGTATATAATTCTGGTATTTCAAGACCAGCAGACCATTCCTCTTTCTGCAATTAATATTTCTTTGCACATTCATGCATTGACACTATTGCAGAGTATATGCTTCTTGTAAAATGGTCACTTTGAGAACAAGACAAACCAATAAATATGGTACATAGATACATAATATATGTACATAATTCTTAAACATCAAGACCAGCAGGCCTTTCCTCCTTCTGCAATACATATTTCTTTGCAGTCACATCACTGTTGCAGAATATATGCTCCACCCTGCTTGGTCACTTTAAGAACATAACAAACAAATGTGCACAACATTTAGAGAAATATTGTAAGTACATAATACCCAAATATCAAGATGAGCAGGCTGCTCTTCCATGTACAATAAATATATCCTTGCAGCCTATAAGTGTGAGAATGTCTCAGTTAGCCACACCAGTTTTACCTTTGAATTTCCACCATGCCGGAGTATAGGGAGCTACAAGCTGCCCATCTTGTTGTCTCCAGATTTATCAATGATCACACTCCCTACCAACTTAAAGTAGAGCATATATGGGCACGCTTTACCAAAGATGAGTGTCATCATCCTCCTTTGACCATGTCCATCTCTCCTGGCCATGTTCAGCTCCTAGATCACCAGGCTAGGCGTATTTTTTTGAGGCAACCTTAATGATAGAAGTTCTCTATGGCCTAAACCCAGTATCTTTCCATTTTTTGGGTCGTATTTGAGGGAATCTGGATTAATGCTGGTTGACGTTGTATTGAATCCGCGGCATGTCATTCTGAACATGGGCACACTATGGATACAGGTAACTCTGAGTTCTATTAATTGAGTTATTGACAATGACATTGTCTACCTATGCCATAGGCACAGCTATTACAGCATACATTCCCTCAAATCTACACAAAAAAGGCCTGGAAGTGTTCAATCAGAGTGGTGCCATAGCAGGTAAGCCATAGCCTTTTCTAGATCATCTTAGAGTTTGAATAATTTGACTAAAAAAAATCTAGGAGTGTGGTGTGAAGATAGGGATTGTGTTTGACTTTGGAGCACATATACTGGCTTTCACCACAAATGATTTTCTTTTCAAGGTGCATGTTATTGATCTAATCTAATAATAACTGAAGTTAAGAACATGATTGCAGATATCATATGCCAAATCCCTCAGCTTGCTTCCTCCTAGACAGATAGAACCCACCACTGATGCAGAACATTGGGTAGGAAGATCGCTTCAATGGATAGATAAAATGGAGAATAGCATGTCAACAGTATGTGTTTGTAATCTTCTTTACAGTGAAGGTCATATCTGGGGAGGAGTTGGTGTCTATACTGCTTCTGAACTTTGTGTTATGGCTGGTAAGTATGAAAAATTATATGTAGGAGCTAAAAGTCATTGACTGCCTTTCAGGCTTCTCTCCATTTCTTACCTTCGAGGTAGTCTTTGGAAATCCCTCCAGGACAGCCAGAACTGTTGCTGCTGTCTTCACCTTTGGTCACAAGTCTCCTGAGATATTACAGTTAGTTTTTCATTTTAATTCAGTAATGATGACTTAACTGCTCTCCCATTGAACTCCTTAGTCCCTGTTTCATTGACAAGTACACCCTTGCTGTAACTCCAAAGGAAAGGTTACACTATTCACACTTCTTGAAGGTATTTGGAAAGGATTGGGTGTCTATCTCTGAGAGAATGAACCATATGCTTTTTGACTTCCTTGTAAGTGTCTGGTTCAGTTTTTGCTCATAGAATTAAATTAAACTATACAGGTAGCTCTGGCTGAGAAGCTCATAGCAGGTGAGACACAGTTTCAAGAGCCAGGTGTTCTATTTGATGTGTTTGAGCCCACATTGATTGAAGTGGGACTCAAACTATTCCTTGGCTCTCTCGGTCCACTTATATTTGGACAATCTAAGTGGAAAGATCTATGTCCATCTGCAGATTCTCTCCCAGAATCAACTGCAGGTCAAATGATTTATACATACTTTGAAAGTAAAGGTATGGTTCAGCTTTATTCATTTCTAGTCTCTCAGCTTGTATTAACCTGTTCAAGGTCTCTTAAATGAACCCACTCACTTGGAACTGTCCAAGTATTTCCTGCTCTTCCTGTCTGCAAAGGAGGCAACTTCTCATTGTTGCCAAACATATGTCTATCAGCAGAAGAAGAAAATTTGGAGCATTGTACCATTCTATGGTTTCAACTCTGCCTACATTAAGAAGTTTGGAAAGTAAGCATGAAAGCATTCATTTGTTCAGTGACTAAATGGACTATAGAAAGGCTGGAAAGGTCATTGGATTCTCAAACCCACAGTCTTCCTTTGTTCCCATAACAGGAGCAAAGTGTGATGAGCTGCTGATCAAGAATGTTTACACTGAAAGTGCTCATTATGCAGTTGGGCCTCTGGATTTTGTAGGTACAGTATCAATTGTGGCTCATGGTCATTCAAGGTATGTAGGATTATCTATTTGGATAGCTAGCACACTAATCTGTTTGCAGAGTGCCAGCTTATTGCATGCATGACCCTTCCTTGACACCTTTCTTGTGCTACCATCATCACATGGGAAAGGTTCGAAGAAAGTATGTGCGGCCTGGACATAAACCACTCCCAATCAAAGATAAACAAGTTAAAAAGCTGAAGGAAGAGGCACTTAAAGCAAGTTTAGGAAAAAGGAAGTGTCCAGTTGTCTTGAGAAAGTTTGTTGACTACAAGTTGGCTAATGGACAGTCTTTGTATTAGCTAAAGCTTCAAAAAACATGTCTATATTGATTTATTAAAACATATACATGTACTGATTTTCATCTTTTGTGCTTATGATTCTCTTGCAGCTTATCTACCAGAAGATTTGAGTGCAATCAAATCACAGTGGTAAACATGTCTACATGTAAAAGGGTGGTGGAGGTAGAGGCTACCCCCAAATACTGTACTGCCTGTGCCCTTGCGAAGTGTGTTAGTATCCTGCCAGGATACTGGGGATGCATAGCAGCTCAGGGAAGCCCAAGGTCATGTGGCATGGCTGAGGTGGCCCACAAAAGACCACCAGCCATAAAAGGGAATTTCACCTGTTTTGGCATATCCATGATACTTTCACGTCTGATCATGTGCAGTGTTTGAACTCAGCAGTCACACCAGTGAATTTCATGAGGGGTGGGAAGGGCTGACCTAATAGGTGCCAGCAATCGGAGTGCATTTTTAACGATACCCATGGCCATCATCCATTCAAACTATGCCTTCCCATCCTCATCTAATGCTAGATATATCCATATCACATTTAATCATTGCATTCATTATTTTAGCTAGGTATCTCTCTCCTCGAACTCACAATTCTGACATTAAATCTGAAGATGAACCAGTACCAGAAATCAGCTGAGCAAACTCACCACATATCACAAATAGATCTCCTCAGCCATTCATTGAAGTAATACATCACCCCCATAGTGGAAAACACACTCCCACAATAATTACTCTTGATGAGCCTGTGGAGAATGGAAATACAAGGCTGCATATCATTCCAGAATCATCTGCAAACCCTTGGGTCCCATTCAGAACCAGATCTGATTTTGAATTCACTGAAAAAGTTGTCACTAAATGTCTTGGTAAAGACGCTATAGATATTCTTCTGGATGGATATCATGGAAGATGGGCTGCCCAAACCACTCTGGCATTGCAAAACAACAGAGATGTCTATGCTTCATTGGAAGCAGTTCATAAATTTGGGGTTCAGGTAAGAATTGATATTCCATGAAATTTCACTAAACCTAAGCGCTTATTGATGTTATTTTTGTTCAATCATGTTTCATCCATTATTTATCATTATTTATTTAGTATGGATAATACTCCCTGTTGGCGTGGACTGATGCACTTCAAATCTGTGGCCTCAATTCAGTTCACTGATGGAAATGCCTTCAAGGATATTTTAAGGGTATTTTATTTTAGCTGCTGTTGCACACTCACTGAGCATTTCTGAAAAATCCTGTAGGCCATTCTACCTTCAGCTGTTGATGTACTCCCAGCAGACTCGGCCTTTGCTCATTGCATTCATCTATTAGGTATTATGCATGCAATTGGTGGTTTAACTATCATTCAAGAAGATCAGATTGAATATCTTGAATCAAGTTTGCCTGAATATGAGAAGTATTGCATAGTGAGCACTCTTAATATTATTCCTCTGCACCGTTGAAACTAATGTATATATGAAAAAGATACTCAGCCAGGAATATGACAAAAACTATAATTATCCCAAACATCACAGCCTCATAGATCTTCCAGAAGACCTTCGATCCAAGGCAACAGTAGAGAATTATTCCACTCGACCAGGGGAAGGCTTTCAACAGGAAGTACAACAGGCATATGATCAGACAAATTTCCGAAACCCAGAATCTCAGGTATTACTTTTACAAACTATTAGGTTTCCGACACTATTTAATTTCATTTCAGATGACTAAAATTGATGAGAACCAAGAGGTCATTGCTCGTATCCGGATGTCTGTAAACAGTACTGATGCCAAGGCTGCTATGCTCCAAAAGGATTTAGACAGCACTGATGATGGCTCCCTCCCTTCAATCTTTAAATGTGATGACCATTGGGGAGTCGGATCTCCACTCTGGCAAACTAGTACCTGGGATGCTGAACAGCAGAATAATCAGAATCCCACATTCCACTGATTTGAAGCAAGACTGACTGAATTTCTGAGTGAAGCAATAGACTCAGAGGAGCGACCATTGTCTCCAATTATAGTAAGTGCTCACTATCAGTAATTTTGCATCTCACTAACCATATTAATACCTCACCCCATATCAGTGCCTTTATCTGAACTATTGATCTCTGGAAGATTGGAGAGAAAAGCGAGATATTCTCCGCTGTAATCCATGCTTCTATGGGGAACCACAGTATGACTGCGTGGTCATTAACACTGACCCGATCACATTTGGACGACTTCAAGCAATTTTTACATGTAAAGGGGGAAACAAAAAGAGTTGCATGGTTGCTTTGGTGACTATGTTCGAAGTATCAAAGTGGAAACTGAAAACATGCTGGGACGAATCCCTGGATTCAACCTGTTCAGCCATATTAGGACACAGCTGGCTCACCTGTTACAATCTGTTGATTGATTGGGTATTGGGCAGCATCTCGCTCAGAAAAGGCTTTACACAAGAATTACTGTCGACTTCCGCTAGATCGGCGACCACAAAACAGGCCCGATCATCAGCAAAACAACCCTCCGAACCCTCCGACCCCTCCGACAGTCCTCAGACTTCACCGACCCCTCTGACACCACCCAAAATCTCTATATCCTTTGTCAATGCAATTGCGTTCAATCGTGCTTGTAAACTAGAGGGTTCTCAGAGTTTCTCCCTGAACCTCAATGATCCGGCTCTCTTCACCCAAGCAACTAAGGTCGACGACCCGGTGGACCTCAGCTCCATACCAGCTGAGTATCACAATTATGCCGACGTCTTCTCTAAAAAGAACGCCGACACGTTACCTCCACACCGGCCTTACGACCTCAAAATCGACTTGGACGAAGGGACGGCTCCCCTTGGGGACCAATCTATTCTCTATCTCCGACCGAGCCTAAAGCTCTCCGAGAATTCCTGGCTGAGCACCTGTCCATTGGATTCATCCGCCCTTCCCATTCATCCCATGGTGCACCTGTCCTGTTTGTACGCAAAAAGGATGGATCTCTTCCACTTTGTGTGGATTTCCGAGGACTCAACAAGATCTCTAAAAAGGATTGTTATCCTCTCCCACTGATCTCCAATCTGCTGGATTCCCCAAAGAAGGCACGCATCTATACCAAACTCGATCTCCGACACACTTATCATCTCGTACGCATCGCCGACGGCGATGAATGGAAAACAGCATTTAGAACCCGCTATGGTTCTTTTGAATGGCTCGTTATGCCATTTGGACTCACCAACGCTCCTGCAGTTTTCCAACAATTTGTTAACGACATCTTCTTCGACCTCCTCGACGTATCCGTCTTGGTATATCTTGACAACATCTTAATCTTCTCTGACAATATAGCCGACCATAAAAAACACGTCCAAGAAGTCCTCCGACAACATGGTTTGTTTGCCCGAGCCGACAAATGTGAGTTCCACCAAACTCAAATTGAATTCCTGGGTTACATCATCTCAGAGCAAGGCCTTAAGATGTCTGACAACAAAATCAAGACCATCCAAGAGTAGCCTGAGCCACGCAAGATACACGATATACAATCTTTCCTTGGTTTTGCTAATTTCTATCGCCGATTCATTGAGGGATATTCACGCATTACCGTTCCACTCACTAGACTCACCTGCAAGGGTACCCCTTGGCTTTTCAGCGAGCATTGCCGACAGGCTTTCGAACTACTCAAACGAGCTTTTACCACCACGCCCATCCTACATCATTGGATTCCCGATGTCCCGCTCATTGTGGAGACCGACGCCTCCGACTATGCCCTCGCTGCTATACTATCCATTTTAATTAATGGTGTTCTCCATCCCGTCGCTTTTCTCTCCCGCACCTTCACTTCTACCGAGCTCAATTACGACGTCCACAACAAAGAACTTTTGGCCATTTTTGAAGCATTCAAAAAGTGGCAACACTATTTAGAAGGTTCCGCCGAATGAATCGACGTTGTTACCGACCATAAAAATCTTGAGTACTTTTCTATGACGAAATTATTGACTCGCCAACAGGCCCAATGGTCAGAATACCTTTCTCAATTCAATATGACCATTCGTTTTCGCCCCAGCAAGCTCGGTACAAAACCTGACACACTCACTCGACGTTACAATGTCTATGCTAAAGAGGGGAGTAGTGGCTATGCCAGTGTCAACCCGCAGAATTTCAGGCCTGTGTTTACCACTGAACAACTGTCTACTTCACTACGTGCTACTTATTTCATTGCACCAGCCCTTCGAGGTGCAACCCTCATGGATGTTGAAGCATTACACAACGACATCCGAACATCGCTGGCTGACAACCCGATCGCCTCCCGACATATCAAAGACACTTCCAATCCAAGATGGAAATTATCCGATGATGGCCTATTAAGATGCCATGACAAAATCTACGTTCCTGACGCTAATGATCTCCGACTTAGGATTCTCCAATATAAGCACGACCACATCTTGTCTGGACACTATGGCCAGAACAAAATTCTACAACTCATCTGACGAGATTACATGTGGCCTGGTCTACGATCCTTCGTCCTGGATTTCACTAATTCATGCGTCATATGCAAGCAGACGAAAACACCTAGGCACAAACCCTATGGACTCCTCAAGCAACTTTCGATCCCGCTCCGACCTTGGAATTCCATATCCATGGATTTCATCGAACAACTCCTGACCTCCTCTAGTTATACAGCCATACTGGTTATTGTCAACCGACTATCCAAACAAAGCATATTCATCCCGACTACCGACACAATTACGTCGCAAGAACTCGCCAAACTCTTTGTCATTCACATCTTCTCCAAACATGGTGTTCCATCCCATGTCACGTCTGACCGTGGTTCAGAGTTCGTCTCACACTTTTTCTGATCGCTTGGCATTGCACTTGACATGAAACTTCATTTCACGTCAGGCTACCACCCCAAGGGCGACAGACAGACAGAACACACCAACCAGACCTTGGAACAGTACCTCAGAGTCTTTTGTAATTACCAGCAAGACAACTGGTCCGAGCTCTTACCCCTCGCCGAGTTTGCTTACAATAATGCACCCAGCACGACAACTAACATCTCTCCTTTCTTTGCCAATAAAGGCTACCACCCGAACATTACTGTTTATCCCGAACGCGACCTCGCCTCGGCCCGAGCAAGAGATTTCGTGGTTGACCTGGACGAACTTCACCAGGAATTAAAGACGACCATCGCTCAAGCCCAGAAACGATACCAAGTCTCCGCCGATTGGCACCGACTACCAGCACCAGACTTCAAGATTGGCGACCAAGTATTTGTCAAAGCAAAATTCTTCAAAACAACCCGACCGTCTAAGAAGCTTGCCGACCGATACCTCGGACCTTATGAAATCATTGCCAAACCTGGTTCAATATCATTTACCCTCAAACTACCCCCAGACATGCGAGGCGTTTCACCCCGTTTTCCACACTTCAATGTTGGAACCCTTTACACCAAATCCAATCCCTAACCGCACTCAGCCCCCTCCTCCTCCGATCATCGTCGAAGGCTCCGATGAGTATGCTGTCGAAACAATCTTAGATTCCAAAATTGATCGCTGATACAAGAATCGTCTCCGATACCTCGTCAAATGGCTAGGTTACGACAACACCGATAACGCCACCGACTGGATAGGTGCCGAAGATTGTGAAAACGCGCCAGATCTCGTCGCTGAGTTCCATCGACGATACCCCAACAAACCAAGTCCTCAGTCGGTACACTGATCCTGGTCTTCCGTAGTGTAATTTATTGCATCACTCAAGGAGGCCGACCCCTCCTTTTCGTTATATCATTTTATTCTTTGATTTATCCAATCACAAAGGAGGCCGAACCCTCCTTTTCCTTAGTTCACAATTTTCTTTATGCATCTTAAAAGATCCTTTACATTTTGTTATTAGTATTTACTTTTAGACCCGACCAGTCTCCGATAACTAATTACAGTTACTCCTTCACAACCTGTTTCCCTGACTTCTTCCCCTTTGTAGGAAGATAAGCCCCCGTCTCCTCGGACTCGTCATCCAACACCTCCTCATCATCCAATGACGTATCCGACATCTTGGCCAATCCCTCCGACTCCTCTGATTCCATGACGTAGGGGACTGAGGCCTTGGCCTTTGGAGTCATCTTCTCGCTCTCCGTCTCCAATTCTCCACCCGACCCCTTAACCCCAGTCTCCGACTCCTCACTCGACTCAACAGTTCCGGGAGCTAAGTCCTGTCCGTCCACCACATCGTCATCCTGTCCGAGGGTCTCGTCGGGGTACCCACCCTCAGTCTCTTCTCCCGAAGTGTCCTCCTCATCCTCATCTCCGATCACATCCGACTTTCCCTTGTCCTCTCCAAGGTGGTCCTTCCCGAAGATCTTCGTCGCTGATCGTCGATACTCCTCCCGCTGCTCCTGGAAACCGGGAGGCCTCATCAGGTTGTTCGCCTTGAAAAGACAATAGGTCAGGAGTTGCGACATGACCTGGATCCGAGTCAAGTCGCGTAACTCTCTGACTGTCTGCTTGAGCGTATCCAAGTCGGCCTCCATGAATCCTAAACAGTCGAAGATCTCTGATGGGTTAGTTTTCTTGCGCTTATCAGAACCCTTATAAATCTCAGTTTATTATAACAGAGATAGCGGCATTGGAGATTTTGGACAGGAAGGGATTGGTGCTTTTATTGAGAAGCATACTTGTACTCCAATGTGCATTGAGCTTGGGCTGGCTGTAGAAGAAGGTGCAGATGAGGAAAATGAGACAGAGGATGAAGACAATGTCAAGGAGCTGAGGCAGACACATTCACAGGATTCTAGGGGCAAGGGTACTCAAGGCACACAAAGGAGTACTAGATTGTATACATAATAGTTTACTTTTACTTTTATTTTATCTACATATGTCATTTGATTTATCAACCGAAAGGACTTAGCGTAGCAGCACACCACAAGTTTAATAATCGCATGCCTTGGAAGCTCAAAATTTTTACAAGCCTTGTCTGCATATCCTGGAGCAAGTCATCTCTCGCATGCTTAATAGTATGGGAAGGAATGGTTACAACAATGGTCAAGGTCTGTTCCTATATATTATCCAATGTCTACCCTGCTGATTAGAATGTACAGCCCCACCACCAGAGGAGCTCAAGAAACGACTGCTTGAGTATGCTGTTGAACAGCTTCCTCTCAAGCAACGACTTCTTCGTCTAGCTAAGGACTTGAGCTATCATATAAAGTAAAAGCTAAAGGTCTGAACTCCCTTGTATTCATCATCTAAATGTGTGTTAGGGAGAGTACTCTGAAGAAACTACATCGGGAATTCGATATTCCGTCTGCGCGGAAATTTAAACTCTCAATAGAGGAAACGCAGCAGTTGGTCATAGACAAAGTGTCTCACGATGTTATGGGACGTAGTGGACCCGAGAAGATTCGTACGAAGATTGCGTTAGAAGCAAAAGTTATCATTCCAAGATAAGTTCTCACCTTCTCTCTCTGTTGAGGCTTGACTAAGTGGCATTTTAAGATGCATTGTCCGGGAAATCATGCATGCAAACTGGGAAGACAAATTTGACAAGTGTTTTCCCAGAAGAAGAAAGAAGAAGCTGCGTGGCCAGCTTGATGCTCTTGGGCCATGGTATGAGCTGAATGGAGATGGTCATGAGAAGCTTGACCATAAGGCATTGCAAATGGGAGGTGTAAGTATACCAGCATATGGCTTCCAGGATAAATGGTCTGGTGCTCCTCTCCATCTTGTTGTTCCAAATGACCATCTTGCTGCTGCAATTGGACATGTATATCTGGATTTGATTGAGGACTATAAGCGTAAATATAATTTCTTCTTGTTATTCTCCTCACTGACTTTACAAAGTCATCCCTATTCAGGCCACATTTGACAAGGGATCAGAGACAGCATATACTGGTGGATTTCAAATAGCTTTGCGGTAGGTTCAGTCATGCTAGAGCATCTCGCATTCTAACCTTAATTATATAGGAAGGAATTCGCACCAGAGCTCACACTTGAAGAGTTTCCAGCATTTGTAACACTCAAGAGTACAGACAATATTGTGATAGAGGGCTTTTGGCGTTGGCTGCGTGAGGATTCAGGCATCAACCTCTATGTTGTCATCAAGATGGGCCATACGTCAGGAATCTTCAAGGCTGGAAATCAGTTGCATGCATTTGTATTCTTATTTAATTTAAATAAGCTATTGTAACTGATGTGTTTTGCCTGTATAGAGCACTCTTCCATTGGCTATGGCCGCAGATTGTGCAGAATGTATATGATGAGTTTTTTGATTATTGGGTTCAGCATTGTGTACGCAAGTAAGCCAATAAACTCTTACCATCGGGAATTACCCCCAAGGAAGCCTATACAAACCCTGAGTCTTATGGCGGAACCTTCATGGGAATTCCACTCACCAATCCCTGCATTATCCCTGCACTCAGAGATACACTTCCAATCACCCGGGAAGAAGCCTTCCAGTGGGTTTCTCAGAGCTTCAAGGCAGTTGCGGAGGTAGCGTATATAGAAATCGGCTCTCCTAAAAAGTCCATATTAACTGGATGGAAAATCTTCTCTTCCATGCTTCCCATCCTAGAGAAGTATGATCCCCTCGTATTAGACTTGTAATGTAATAGTTGCCTCTGAAAGACTCGGATGTGTATTGCTCTTGTTATCTTATTGATAAGCTAGCTATGAGTGAAACTGAATGGTAAAACATATATCCTGTGCTACGCAAAATATGCACTCACTTGGAATAGAACTCTTGACCACCAAAAAGGGAGCAAGCCAAGCAACATTTGTTACCATTACACTAGTAGATCCTTTCATGTGGAGAGATTAGCCCTCTCTTCACAGTGGAAAGGTCCTAAACTGCCAGAGTATAAAGCCGGGGGAATACAGCCTTATTTATAATATTTGAAATAAGTATATAAATCATGATTGTAGAGGCCATAATAGAGTATTGTATTTTGACCTCTGCCATATAGCGTGATAGGTATCTGCATTCGAAATTTGAACGTCGCCCTTCCGGCAAACCCTATCTGAGGAGCTCTAACGTTAAAATCAGGAAATTGAGTGTTGACAGCTCTTTCGCCGTTGGGTTAGATTTCATACTTTTTTCCTTCCTTTAATACTGACTAGTAATTGTTCTAGACCTACAATAGGCGTTGGAGCAGGAATGAACTATTCCACTTCTAAAGAATTTGGAGCAGTGCTCAGCTTATCCACAGGAGGCTGGTCAAAATTTTCCAGGTTGGAAAATGGCCTGGAAAATTTCAGGATTTGGGTGTATTTTCCAGATACTTTCCAGCCCTGGAAAATGCCTGGAATATAACTTTCTCCCATAATTTTTCCTGACATAATCCAGCTTTGAAGGTATTTTCCAAACAAATTCCAGATATTTTCCAAGGTCTGGAAAATGTTTGGAAGATGCACTCAAATCCTGCCATTTTCCTGACCATTTTCCACTCTGGAAAATTTTGACCAGTCTGCAGTGTCGGAGCCTGCAGACAGCCGCGATGCATCCAACGTGCTCTATTTTAAGAAACTCATGTGTCAAAACTATCGCAAATGGCATGAAAAAGCCAGATTTGAGGACCATTTTGATGTGGACCTTCACGAAATAATTTTGGTCACTGGTTGCCATTACGCCAATAACTGGGCAAATGCCGTTATGAAAGCAAATACACGTGAAGCAGAGGTTACTATCGCTGTTGGAGGGGCTGGATTTGCGGAAGGTCAATTGATTCTCTGCAGCGATCACGGACTCCGGACCCACCTCGAACCTATTCAGAAAGAATTGGGGACCGACTGAGTCAGTATATTTTACCCACATTTAGAATGCATGAAGCTTAACGTTTCATAGGCCCTCTGGGAATCGAGATCAACCGATTTTCGTCCGAGGATGCAAAGTTGTAACTCGGGGATGGATCAATACCTTGCGTCAAAAGAAGTTCAAGAAGTTGCTTATCACTGACGCTATGCATCTCTGCGGACCCCAGGAATCCAAAACTGATATGTATTCCTCTATGTTCGCCTCGGATGATGAGAGCAGTGACGGACGAAGATGCTGATCACCATCGACCTCTATCCAAGAAATCAAGGACTTCATCAGCCTCGAGTCGGTTGTTCAGCTGGTTCTCATCCTCGCATCGTATAAGATCCGATTCATCATTGAGCAATTTTGCCTCGAATTTTTCCTCAGGTCCAAAGGCGAGCACCGGTGCTTCCTCCTTCTCGGAAGAACCTAAACTAGGAATTTATGAAGATGTTTGGGATAAGGTATGTTAAAAAGCGAAGCCGTGTATATGGTATCTTAACAGGATACCTTTATAGCTTTCTGATCCCCTTTCTGTTGTACTTCTCTACATCCTTCAGGTAAGAAACCCCAATACCGATCTATTTCTGAGCCTGATCATGGATCTCATTTAGAATACGGTTGCAGAAATAGCGATCACTCACCACCAAGACCTATCCGGGTTATGCTTGCCAGTCAGTTTTTTCTACCCGATCACGACATACGCTGTTGATCATAATCTTTTTAAATACAGGAATCCCAGACGATGGAAGAATTCATGGGTAATCTGAACCGGATTAAACCTAAGATCATGGTTGAAGACGGAAGTATGTAATACCTCTTGTTATTCTTCTCTTTATTTATCAGGAACTCCAGTCGCAATGATATTAGTATCTGAAGGCTGCCCAATCCACCATAATTCCACGGAGTCCACGCACACCTCTAACTCCACGGGTAACTCTACTGGCCAACGAAGCATCTGTAATAACGACATAGCAAATTCTTCGGATCTACGCGAAAATATTCGTGAAGGCCAATCTCCAAACACACAAGAGGAATGGACAGAACACAGACAAATCCCCATACGCCCCGTTACATCTCGGAAACTTCCAGCTAGCCATACTATTCTATATTCTCAAATTCCTGTCAACAGGATTGCGAGACGGTGGATTCCTGAATTTCCAGTAGGTATAATGGAGGGATTATACATAATCCTTCTGGGAATCACTTTCAAGCATGAACATTTTTATGGCAAACATTTCCTCATTCCTTCTTCAATTCCCTCATCATATCGATATTTATAAGTAACCCTATACGTATCATTCTAATATTAGGCTATTTATTCACACCCGTCTCTTTCACGCATTGCATATTCTTTTATAATCTGTATTTTTACCTGCATCGCTACTACGTATGACTGTACAGAAGGAGGTCTTCAACGCTCCCGTCTCAACCGCATCTACTAATTGATCAATATATTGCTCGCTGAAAATTTGAACACTTATCAACGCGACGCTAATTAAAAGGAAATTTAGAAAAAAAAGAATCTTCAAAGTTATATCACACGCAATGAATCCAAGAGGTTGACTTGAGCAGTATTTCATCTTGGAATTGTTTTGCAAGTAGCCTTGAATCTTACGCTGCGTCCTATCAAAAGGATATATCAAAAATAAATGGTCCATACAGGGGTCGAACCTGTGACCTTGGCATTATTAGTACTACGCTCTAACCAACTGAGCTAATAGACCTTATAACACGCTCGAAAGCATATCCCTTGTCATAGACAGATCTGTTCGTCCCATTAAACAAAAACACAAGGCAAGGAGAAACATTGGAAAGTGGTCCAGGTATCGATATAGTTGGCTCCAGGATGAAACGATATCAACGTCTCAGATCCGCATGATTGCTAATGGAGATCGTTCATTTAGTCAGATAAAAATCCACATTAACCAGGAGTTTACTTACGTTACCTGTGGTAAAGAGCCTGTGCTGTATTTGAAGACGATCATTCGAGAGTCGGAGAATCGCCGTAAACGCGTCTCGTCTTCAGAGATCCGGCGGGGCGAAGATCATAGGAAGCGAAGATGAATATTCACATGCGCATCACAAATTTTCCGCCAGAAAGATATGTGCGAGCTCCTAGATGTGTTTCGGGACGAAGCTGAAGTCCAGTAGGATACATAGTTAGGTAGGACAAAGCGTACCAGCCAGGGTTCCATAGCCATTTCTATATCTACACCATGACTTCTATCCACGTATAGCGCCGATTGGGACAGATTGGAAGTGAGAACATGATGAACGAACGAGATGCTACGGGATGATCTGCCTTGCCAGTCTCGTGGAGACAGAGTCAGTCGCTTGGCTGCCACGCGATAGCCGTCGAAGGGCCTTTAGATGTACCAAAATGGAAGAGAAGCAACCAGTGCGCTGATGGCAATTGGAAAAGAGGGAGGCCTTTGCGTGCCAGGTGGTATTTGCGCGCATTCCTCGTCCGGATGGCCTTCGCCTTAGGCTACTGGGGCATTAGAGCCCGCCGTAGTGTCCTGAGTAGAATCATATATAGATTTTAATACAACAATAACAGCAAACGTACTGGTCTGGTAGACTATCTAACTTGTATAACCCCCACGTGAGTGGAACCTAACCGACAACACTCAAACTATGTATGGTTCAAGCAGTCAAATCGAGCACAGGGCATTGTCCATCGAAATCAACAATTGCATTGTTGGCTTGATGTGTGGAGGAAGGTCTTTGTATTCGTGTGAACGACATGAAACCAAGGATTGGGGTTGATTGCAAGTCGAAGGTGCGGAGAGAGCGTCTGCGCCCATGGATGCCCACATGCGCTCATCTACGTACTTAGCTCCATCACGACTTGATCACTACACCCATCATCGTCTCTCCTTCCTCAACTTCGAAATCAAGCCATATGTGATATTGAATCAACTTTAACCGGCAAACCACGGCTCATAATTGAAGAATTGTTTCCAACCTTACGCACGGTGCAGCTTGCCGCTTGGTTGGAGCGCGCGGGTCGACGGCGATAATCACAGTGTGTGTTTGTACAAATACCAATCCTTTATCGTTATATGAACATTGATATCACTCTCCACAGTAATTAAACCGGACATTTTTTGAGGTTTCCCTGTGGATAATGTCTCTAGCCATCCAATAAACTCAATTCTAAATGTTATGAGCCGCTATATTATTACTGCAGGAGAGCTTAAACAGGGGATTCTTCTTATCTTCAAACTCTGACCTCTTCGATTCCAAGCAAAATCTGTCAACTGCTATGAAAGTTTTGCCCAGAGGAAGTTGATACTGCGTTCGCGGTACTTCTTTCCCACCGCATTGCCTCGCTCTATCCTGTACCAATCATTCGCTGCGATCTACTCTGCTGTTCGTCCTCAAACGTCCATTTTCATTTACTTTGGATACACCAACGCGGATAACCAGGGCCCTCGATAGCTAAAGATACCTGGAGTCATCCACCATCAAGGACAGTTCCGTCAGCAGAAAATAACGAGGATCCTCCCGTTAGGTAGCTTCTTTCTCATCACGAGGATTGACAGTTGCAGTTCTAAATTCAACACTGAAACTCTGCTCCTAGATAACAATTTTCACCTCTGAAACGAGTCTTCTTCCACTGTTACGATGGCCTACTACTGTCTCACCTTCGCCTTGCTGGCAAAAGCTTCCCCATCATGCATGGACCTCAGAATCGGATGAATCTCAAGATAGCCTTTGATTAAATATAATTCTTTTATAGGGATAGATCGCTGTTCTAGATAGGACCAAAGAACTTCAATACCCCTTACGAGTTACAATGGCTATGAATTACATCCAAGCGGTCCAACACGACTTCATTCTAACGGTTAGCAACGCGTTCCCGTTAAAATATCCCAGAATATTACTGATAAATCTGCAGTGCTCTAATTGTAAGATGCGCCTATGATTTAAACGTCCAGCGTTCCCTTCTGATCCAACTTCTTGAGTAGCAGCTGGGTTATCTCTTGCAGTAAGAATCGTCCAGTACAAATCAGTGCACTCGCTTATCGGATTGACATAGTTATACGACTTCCTCTGTACATTACCAGATGAAATCCACTTGGTTTGGGGGATGAAGTGGACCATAGGAAAAGTACTCTACTATGCTACCACGTACCTGGTCTTTATTGCAGGCTTTCTGCTTCTAGGTACGTAATTATTAAGTATGATGGCAATTGATATTAACCTGCTCGTGTGAAGTTACACCGGATATCATACAGGGTCATTGTAACGAAATTCTCAGTGCTGGAGTCTGTAAGTGAAAAGGATCATTCGTCGATGTCTATCTAACACTGACCACTTTCATGGATAAGGGCTTACCTACATCGCTGCATACATTTCTGAAGGTGAGGCTCCCAATCGGAATCTCTAACTGCCGTATCTCTCTTTAACCTTCTCTCCGAATCTCAGTCGTCCTAGTATTCCGCACATGGGCAATATGGCATGAAAATAGGAAAGTGCTTATTAGCCTTATTACCATCTCGTTGGCTGGGACGGCTGTGACTGTCTTAAATAATCTTCGCGGAGATGGAGAAACAATCAGTGGGTAATTCCTAACTTCCATCATCTCCCAAAGTTATTCATCGTTTTCTAATGTAGCTATTCCAACGCCCTCGAACCGATGTCTCTTCCTAAATATTTTGGGCCCCAATCTGTGGATAGAATACATCATTATCATAGCTGCAGAATCAGGTAGGTTTCGATGCTTACTTTATGAATTCGTCACTCATTATTCCTCCACTAGTGCTCTTATTGATGACGTTACTGAAGACGAGGATAAATCGTCTGTAGCATTCGCCTTCTTATTTCATAATTTTCGCATTAATTATAAACCACTTTAGTTTTAATTGAAAGTGGAACAACCGAGAATCTGGGCCGGGTCATAGTACGAGATGGTAAGTACCCATTTTCCTCGAAGGACTTCTTTTAATCCCGTATATCCAGGTATCCTTTTCTATGTCTACTTAATTGGTTGCTTGAAAATCCTTTCCGCTATTGAATAAGATCCTGATTGGTTCTGTAGGATTCACGTCCTTGAATCTAGCTCTCCTCTTGACTCGTGTAAGCCCGCTAAAACAGCTGTATCTGGCCTGTCTAACCATCATGATTTATCCTTAGAATCCCAAGGCGCCATCTCTCATCCTGTGAATATTCTGCCTCGCTTATTTCTATTATTATTTTCGCTGACAAGGTCACCCTGAATTTCACAGCACACAAACTGTTTTAAATTCAGTATTAACCAAACGAATATTGTTGAATATGAGAGAAGCCGTTTTTCGTCAAAATATAACCTTGCCGATCATTCGGAGTCAGTCGTTCTTTGTTACGACAATCCGGCGGGAAGATGCATGATACTAGCCTACACGTTATAATTAATAGAATATAGATTCTAAGTAAAAAGAAAGTACCACGCACATTTAGAATTGACCATGACAACAAGGGTTGAGACTAAGTAGACTTAGTCTCGCTCACATTCAAGCTGTAATCCATACTTAACCAGTCAATCCTCCCAAATAAATAAATAAAAATCATTTACATTCAGCGCCTATGACCACAGTTATCGGAGAATGTCGGCTTTCCTGCTTCCGATGCGTACCTTGTGGGTGCCAATGGGCCAGGTCCAAACAGATGTGACTACGCCCTTCATCAACTGCTGTCACAAAACAACACCGCAATCCAAAAGGAATCCAAAAGAAACACATTGCTTGCGCATGTCATACTCCATCCACCCAGACCTTCTTCCCTGACTATCCATGTGATGCTCGTGGGTCCTCCGCTGATGTGGACCGATGCTCACGCTGCATCACAAAATAGGTAAGCATCTTCTATATAGGTTCGCAAGATCTACTGTGCTCATTTTATACTAAGCATTTTACACAGATTAATCAACTAAAGCTTGAAGCTGTGCGTCTGAATCGGTTCAGAAGTCGGGTGAAGTACGTCGGAGAAGGGTGAGTAATATTTTCTTGTCTGTGGGACTCTGATTCTCGCCTGCATATATTTCATCTCCAAGGTAATCCAGGAGGGTAAAATCGACATGGGTTAAATGCCTATTCTTCTTCGCATCATCGTGGAAACAATGTTGCTTGCTCCATGCTTGCCTACCAAATGGGAAAACAGGCTGCGTCGCTGAAATGTCTCCCACAGTACTGTTGAAGGGCTGTCAATACGTCAACGTGAATATATCTCTTAGGGCACTTCACCCATCCAATTGCATCCGTATTAGGATCATTTCGAGTTGTATGTGAGTACTTTCAATCCTAAAGAGATCGAACATCTTCCTCTTCGTATTAAGGTATGTTAATCATCGAGCTCATTTATCAGACATTCTTCCTTTGCTGATCAGTTCTTTGTGATTTGATCAAGGATAAGGACATCGTTTCAGTTCGATTCACCAGGGTGCATAGGACACGATGCAGCCGCTATTGCAGCTAGCTAAAACTACATTCTTGATCCTCATCCTCGTGCCATTGATTGGCTCAAAATCAGTGGGCTACCTATATCTGACATATAACACTGTTCATCTAGAGCTGATGTCATTGACAATCCATCAGTCGCAATTCGAAGTTCAGATAGGTCACCTGACGCCGCCGAGAAGAAGTTGACGTCAATGCCACATTAATGCCACCCTACATTAGGGTATTATTTCTCACTGTAATAATTACTTTTAATGATGACTCATTATCGCTCAGGCTTAACCCACCATTCACATGATTGTGTTGTGTCTTGTCTATCAGTTAATCACTGCCCGTCAGGTTTTATGAATATCACCATATGGGCAAATAATATTGTGTCCTTTTTTATGGACATCCTAGACATGGAATTAGGAATTCTTGACTTCGAAATTACTTAACTAAATGATCTTCTACTTCCATTGATTCATGAAGAACTACTTCCTGATGATTCTCTATAATTTGTACTAGCCATCCTAAACTTTTCATCATCTACAGCCATGTTTGAGGCTCTGGCAACCTCCGCTTCATCGTATGGTTCTGGTATCCCCTCGATTATCCCTAGTTCCAATGTCGGTAGGTGTCGTCTCCTTAGCATGTATATTCTATTGGTGTCTGATTGAATATTCAGTGGCGGCATCAGTGGTCATATTTTATGATTATATACTTAGCTTAGATGACGAGGTGAGCCGGCAGGAGAAAATTCGCTTCCTACTCCTAGGCTGAACCTGCTTTTACTACCTAAGATCGAATTCATCTGGAAGTATGTTCTTCGATCCGTTGCTCGCTCACAGCCGCTTATTATATTCCGAATCAAGGGCAAATCCATCCTGGGTGACCGCGCTGTATGTATTTATTCGCTATTTCTCCATAGGAATTAGAATGTAAGTCCTTCACAAGATATAACTCTTACTCTCATTAGCTGATCTGTCTGACGTTTAGCCTTCACCTTCTTTTTTGTTCTAATGTATTTGGTGTTCTCCGCATCACATCTACGGGCTGCGTCATATGGGGCTGGTTCCAACTGATGACGGGTCAAATTCTTTTCATTTCTGTGGAAATTTTGCTTATAGCGCGAGGCAA
This sequence comes from Sphaerobolus stellatus SS14, assembly GCA_000827215.1. Taxonomy (NCBI): domain Eukaryota; kingdom Fungi; phylum Basidiomycota; class Agaricomycetes; order Geastrales; family Sphaerobolaceae; genus Sphaerobolus; species Sphaerobolus stellatus. Next base: position 56,136 of record KN837124.1, on the reverse strand, counting down.
ATATTCTGCTAATCATAAACATGTTGCAAATCTGATCTTCGTATACAGTCTTTGCATATTATGGCCGCAAGAGTAGTGTTCTCATTGGTCTCGGCACTCTGCTCATAGGTAATATAGCAACGGCTGGCGGTCTAGTAGTGTTTTCCTTGAGGGATAATAATTTGATCCCCAACAACGATCCAGCGTTTCATGCAGGACCATGTATTGGACACAGCATCTCAAACCGTTATTCCAGCGTTTGGTATGTATGTCAAGTCATAATTTAAAGCACATTATACTGAGTCTATTCAGGATCCTTCCCTTATCCATACACTGCATTGTTATTCTACTCGTCGCCGCCCGATATTTGAAAGGCAAAATATTGTCAGGTTCAAATGGTCCACGATTATTATCCATATTCGTTTGGGATCATACTTGGGTGTTCGGCGCTGTGCTAGGTATGGCCTAAATACCTGTAAGATAGATATAAGGTAACTTATTCGCGTTCTTAGCTGTTTCCATATGGTCCATAATCGCATGGCGAGCCCCTGGTGTCAATGGTCAGATATCAATAACGTACGTCTTAGGTATTATCAATGCTTCACAAGTCTCACCCTTTAATAATAGATGGAATTATTCGGTACTGAGTTATTGTGTATATATTTTCTAGTCATGATTACCTCTAGACGATGAATACTAACCGTTCGTTGCAGGGAACACGTTTGATCCTTAGCTTGAGAACATCCAGGATGGATGACAAGGACGCAATGCCTGGTCCATCCATCGACTTCAAATTCAACCTGAAATCCTCCGAGAATTCTGGTCAATCGTCGACCGGTCATGAAGAGGTTATTCACATCCACTGATTCAACGGTGATGAAGAAGTAGGAGTGCCTTTCTGAGTCGATTTTTCAAGGATATCGGGGCAGAGTATTT
>KN837124.1:41657-52206 GCA_000827215.1 Sphaerobolus stellatus SS14 | reverse complement strand
AGAGACTGGTAGTGCTGGCAGCCGTTCCTGGACTTCTGCATCAGGATAGTTGACAAAGTCTGTGTAGCGCTATGTGGTCTATATAGCGGTTTTTCGCCGTGTAACTCATTTAGTGACTCAGCACTCATAATCACTCTAGCATGCTTAGCGGTGTACCGCTGTGTTGAATGACGGCTAGCTGCGTGCTATATAGTGTAAGGGCACAGACCTGTAGGCTATCTAGCTCTACATACTGTAGATGTCTTTATCACGGAATATTTCTCGGTTTTCAGGGAGTAAGAAAATAGACATATTGTACTCAAAGCATGGCTACATTCACTGACACTATGTAACATAACAAGAATAGGTGTCATGAATAATTACTCTAGTTATCTTGCAAAGGTACAGACACCTGCAGGTGTCAAGTCACTGCAAAGACTATGCAATGTCTAAATTTCAGAAATACTTATGATAATTGATAGGAATGAGCTTTTGAAAGGACTCAAAAACATCATATTATGTGACCTGCCTTGCTCCAAGTATCAAGTCATGACCTCCAACTTGGAATAAGTCTAACATTACCAGTCATTGATGTTCCCTTGCCTGCTATTAGTAAAGAATATGTTAGTGACGGAGTATCTCTCATAGATCAGCAGATTAGAAGCCAACTTGGGCCACCATCAGAGCCAGAAAGTCAAGAGTTGGAGTCAAGGAGTCAAGAGTCAAATGGACATCCCAGGAAGGTCAGTTGAGATTGCTTGAAGAGGGACTTTCAAAGATGCAACAAGTCAAAGACCTGTAGAGTGTAGCCAGACTGTTTGAGCACATTGAGATAATACAAGGAAGCCATAGAGTAACAGCATACTCTATAATTTCGCATTGGAGAAGGCAGCATAGTTGGTGGTGGTGGTGGTTCCACTTAGAAAGATGAACGCAGTCAGAAGTGCATGTGACTTGTTTAAACTTTCGCTCTACAGGCTGTGTGATATTATGAATGGAAACCAAAGGTACAAAAAACTTAGCAGCTCTTAACAATCCATAGCAGTTCTATGCCAGCTAGTGCTATGTAGCAACTCAAACACTCCACCCCAATATCTCTCGCAAGTTCTATAAGGGAGAAGAGGATCCATAATTCAGAGATACCCTGAAATAACTCCGAAGGATGAGGATTATGGTTCTTGGTCCACGTCCGTATCCACAAGGTGTTTAAATGGCTTCCGATACCCCGTGTATTCGAGCGTCTATCTTTGAATACAAATTCCCTGGTCCTATCGCGCAAGTGAACAGCGAAACCTCTGAAATAGGGTAGACTAGCTGTCTAATTTATAAGCTCAAGCCTGATATTTATTTGACGCATGGGAAATATCATAGAAGACCTAAGTAATTAATGCTAATTATATAACAGGCATACCATAAAACCAGGAACTCATTTGTCTTACGAGCTTATACTACTTAACAGAGAAACTTGACTGGCTGAAGTATCATTGATCAAATATCGGGTCACGTACCAAGCCTTGCTCTTTGGGATCCGGACTCCTTTGTAGAAATCATCGCCTCGTCATCGCCTCACCTGACATATCGCAATCTAAAGATTTGCATACGCTAAACTACAATATTCTTTAGCGTGAAGGATACAGGGATAGTAAGAGCCGAAGCCTCTTGATCAAGAGTCCTAATAATTCAGAATGGAATCTAAATCACTCCAAAAAACTAACTATTTGATTTACCGTCGGAGGTTCCCGGTTACGTATGTACATATACATTCCTTTTTCGTTACCTGCACTGCATCATTGACCATATACTGCCTTATATGACGAACAACGGCACCGTGCCATAATTCAAAAATTAGGAGCCCTACACAGCCTTAAACATACGATATTAAACCTGAATCCTTGTGGCGACATTTGAGCATCCACTTTGACATGCCTATCCCGTTCGCAGATGCAAATAACACTTCCGACTCTCGTGCACCATTCCCATTGGCGTTACGAAGATGGACCGCTTCTCAAGCACATTCAGAAACAGGAAGTGCACGCAGCCGCTCCCAGTCCTGGGCTTCTGGGTCACATTCGAGCTCTCATGGATCTGACCGACCTTATGAGAAATCCTATCTCAAGGTCATATTGCCAGTGAAGGACCCAGGATATGGAGTGTATCGATATCATTATGCCATAATCCCTATGCCGGCGAGCTATCAGGTATGTATAGTTTCTCGGATTTATTTTATTTTATGGATGTTCATAAGATGGTATCAGGCTGCCTTGAAAGACGCTCTTGCAGTACTGGGGTGGTACAGGCCATCTCTAACAGTGGAAAATACCATCCTCCGATTACGATATGGAACCGATGATATGAACCAGCCTAAAACGCCTTGGATGGACATTCTTCCGGCCCAATGGACAGAAACTGTGCGAGCAAACGACGAGATTGGAATTTTCCCCAAAGAACGCATTTCTGCCGTCTTCGAAGATGAATTCATCCACAGCAATGTTATCCTAAGATATGGGAGAACGGATGGGGGTGTAACAAGCTGGACAGATCTACCAACGAATGGTAGTCCACTCATCGATAGGCCAAGAACTTATGAGGTGAGTACATCTTTCAGTACAACTCGCAGTCGATCGATCGTCTAATGCATCCTAAAAGGAAGCAAACGAGCTGGTGGTGAAATGTTTCACCCGAAACTGGAAATTGTTCAAGGATGCCTTAAAAGGTATGTCTTTCAAATGACATTTCAATTTCCCACCAAAGCAGTATATATTTGTGGCTAGATATGAATGGGAAGCAACCTCGGTTCAGATATTGTTATTTTGTGACTCAATATGACAATGCGGAGCGGACGGTTGCTTGGGTTCCCTTTCCTCAAGAAGCCTATCGAAATTCTGATGTTTGGCGGGCTCATGTTGTTCCTCCTGGTACGATCCTCGGTGTCATGTTTCAATAATCTGCATAATTTTTCATTTGTCTGGACTTTTTAAGTACCTGTAGGGGAAAGTAAAACAGTACCCAAAGCGAATGTCATTAACCTCATTGTATTATTTCGTTTTTGTATGATGATTCGCCAACCCAATTTCTTATGTTGTAATATATTGTATTTGATGGCTCAATAATAACGAGCCAGACAATGTTTGCTTTCTTATAGATGGGGAGCTAAAAAGGAAAGATGTATTATTCAAACGTTCATCGGTCATCTAGCGACACCGTTATCGTTTCTTCAAAACTCAGGTTCGAGAGGAAAACGTTAGTCTTCAGGAGGAACAGCGTATAATCGGTTCCAAGTTTCACGAAGAGCTTGGGGCGTTTCCATGCTAAGGCATCGTTACGAAGCCATAATCGGATGATATGACGTCCATAAAAATAAAAATAAATATAAATCGTTAATAAACTCCCCGTACGCCAATGATTAAAACAATTCCTCACTTATGCATCTCGTCATCCCTAAACGCCTCCCTTGCATGTAAGATCCCAAGGCTATTGATATACTGGATATCGCCTTTCTTAAGCTCGAGACGGACGCAGAATTTCTCAGCTAGGAAATGCAGCGCACCGAGTGCTTCGGCTTGAGCCTCGGTTATGAGTGAGATGGAGGGGTTGCGTTTTTGAGAACCGAACCCGGTGAAGTTTCGACGCGACCACTGGATTATGATATGGTCAGATGTATGGAAGAGAAGAGGACGGAGCTTTGAAGGTGTGGAGCCACCGCGATTGTGGAATAAAATAAAATATATTATTATTGGATATTTGGGAGTGAAGCGAAGGCAAGACACGCACCAAACACCCAAAGTTCAGCCAAAACATTGATTAAATCAGGTCTAGTCCTTGCTAGTTCGTTGTATATTCTTCCAACGCTGGCGAGTTTAGAAGTGCCACCTTCGGCTGCGCTTTCGAGAGCGAGAAGAGCGATGAGATCTCCTGTGTCAGTGAGGAAGGTCGGTTGTGTAGGCTGAATTGCCGATCTGAGAGGAAGTGGTGGATCGGAGGTCGGTAATGTGGGCAAGCAGTGTTGGGGCTTGATTGAAGGCCACGGGAGGGAGCGATGTGGGATGAGATACCTGTATAATAAATTAGATTGACGTTGACATTGCTAGTTAGAGACCGTCCCTGCGTAAATTAGGACCAATTCTTCCGTTGTGTATTTTTCGGTCGGGATGGTGCGGCGGACGAAAAATCCACGACCGGAGTGCAGGATCGTGGAAAGTTCTTGAAGGGCTTTGCTCAGCGTAGGAAGGGGAAAGCTCGAGGGGGAGATGTAACCGAGAGTTTGGACAACGCTGGGAAATCATGAAAGAATACTCATAGTGGGAAATAAAACAAACATACTTTTAAAATACTCGAGTTCACCGTGAATCTCATCCAACTCTTCCTGATTTAATTCATATACCCATTCTTCCTCGTTCTTCCAATCCTTTCCTTCCCAGACTGAGGGATGATCAACTTTTCAGGGAATCCGGCAGATAACGGGATATTAGGGAGGGAAGAATCTGCTTGGAGACGAAGGGTAGTTCGGTGGCAGGATTTGTCGTAGTTAGGATGGTAGTCAATGTCGGGCTGAGATGGAGACATGGTGAATATATGAAGATATGTACTGAGTGTCTCGAGGAAGGTGTCGCGAGAGCGGGGGGATATATATAGGTTGGAGACGTAAGATATCGATGGGAGGAATCAAAATGGGAACGTATAAAGTCTGTAGATCCTTGCTGTTGTCCGTGTGTTGCTTGTGTTAATTGAGATATATTTTCATTGATCTGCGTACCAGGAAGCGAGAAAGGTATAAGTCAAAGAAGATATCCTTCGTGAACTCGTCAACATGCCTTAATTGTCCTCGTTGGCCTATATCTAACACCGTCCACAAGGAACAATGGCTACTTAATGAGAATATCCCACGGCCGTTAAAGGACACATCGCTACTCAATGGGGTGCGCAGACTCCTTCCCAGTCTCGATCGGGCTTCAAGGCTGCTTCTTATACTCCCCAGGCCTTAGTGGGAGTGTGCGCCCAAAAAGGCAATAACAATTCAAACCCCGAAACTTCAACAGCCTGAAGCCGATCGAGACTGGCAAACTATGTTAGCTGAGCGTGTCGTGTGGTCCCTTGTGGGCGATTACAAACAAACTCGCGAAAAATGTCAATACGGCTCGAGCAGGCACTACAGGCCTTGCAAGCTATGCAGCATCTCAACATAGATGTATCCCAGTTTATTATTTTCATATTGGCTTCAACGACGCCCGAAATAAGGGATTCCCAGCTATCCCTTATACAGCATGCCACCGCCATTTTCGATGCTTTCTCAACAGTCCCAGAGGCACAAAATGATGTAGTCAGCTGGGTACATACAATTGCAAAAAATACATACATGGAGGAAGTTTGTGCCCTCACTTCTCCAGGCCTCGGATTCCATTTTAATGCCGGAAAAGCGACAATGGACAAGATTGAGAATTTCAAGACGGACATACTTCAAAGTCATATGCTCAGCCTTGCTCCACACCTTTATGATTTAATAGGAGATCTATTGGTTTCCGATCCGAAATTGAAGGCCCGTCGAGTTGAAATTCCTTCAGCTGGAGAAAATGAAGAAGAGGAGCCAGGAGATGAAGATGAGGAAGCGGATTTATGGTCTGGATTTGGTGAATTACGCCCAGAAGATTTCTTGGATGATGAGGCTGTAGCAGAGGCCATGGGCTCATTAGAAGACGCGTCTTCGAGGCAGCTCAAAAAGACGCGACGCGACGGACGCGTTCCTGAGAACCAAACAAGACACGCTCGGCTAACATTGTGTGCCAGTCCCTTACGGCGTGATGCGCGAGCTAAGTTTCGGAGTTTAAATATATATTGCCTTAATGGGTGGAAAACCTCGCTTATGCTCGGTGGCCCACCTTTTCAGCAAATTCGCGAGCCATCACGCCGTAAGGGACTGGGAAGGAGTCTGTGGGGTGCGTAGGAAGATCTTAGAGCGTAAACGGATATCGGATATCGCATTGTGGTTGCTGATTTAGTAGACAGGTTGTGCAAGAGCCACAGCGCCACGGCGTGGCTATTTTTTGTTGTGCAGCTGTGGCTCCACTGTGGCGCCAATACGTCATTTCCCAAATTTACGGTGGCTACTCATTGGGACATGGTGCGTTGGAGCCACAGCTGCACAACATAAAATAGCCACGCCGTGGTGTTGTGGCTCTTGCACGACCTGTCTAATAAACACCAAATGTGTGTATTCAGTGCATGGTATGTCGCGTGGAAGGGTGGAAGCAGATGTGTGGTCGTAGTGGATGCGTTCTCAGCTGATGTTCAAGCCGCTCGCTTTGTTTGGTCCTGCTTGAGTACCACGGGGCCGGCATTCCGATTGGTTTGCCGCCCTCCCGCTGGATGCACTGGCGATGGAATATTCCTGTCGTGGAAATCAATATAGTATTCTACTCGGTGTAACTAAGCAATATGGGGAAAGAACGACTCTGAATTTATCTCCACCTTCCCGACAACCCAAGTACGGTTTGATATTACGATCGATAATCAATCTCTACGATGGCAAGCACTTCCTAATTAATCTTGAAGTTAAATATAATACTCCATTGACATATAAGCAACGACTTAGAAAGATTAACATGTTGGCGAACTTGAAACCGAGTCTTGTTGTGGTGAGATGGCGGGGATGTATGGGATTTTCATAGGATACGAGGGGTAGCTCCTTTCATCCCGTAACTATTGTCCTCATTTTGTTGTCCGTGGTTAAGCGGAGACGATCCGATATCGACAGATTCCGGGTCTAGAATCTTATCATTTGGGCCAATTATACGCATCCCTCAACCAAAAGTCTATATAATGATGTAGTTAGAGATTTAGAATATTGGCTATTACTGAGGGAAATTGGACCAAATAGAAAGTACGGGAAATTGAGGGGTAATAAGGGCCTCAATGGCTATTCCTATTATCTACATGTATTTCAAGCTCCTCGATATTAAGATTTATAAGCATCTCGGTCCCTTCTATAAGTCCCGTCAAGGTCTTCGTCTGCTCCTCCTCTTTTGCCGGCTGAGAGAAATCGTCTTCTCCCGCCAATTCGGATGTTTTCGTAAAATATACATAGTGATGGTCCTTAAGTTTCGGGACGTCTTCACCGAGTGGTACTAGGGATAACTTTCTGAATCCATCTCCACCTTTATTCAGTACTGCCTCAAGCTCTTTCTCAGCTATTTTCAAGGCTTGCTTAAATGTCTCTTCGGCGCTTTCGATGCTGAATTTGTCCGAGTCCTTTGCCCCCAGCTCGAGCAGTTTATCAAATTGAGTAAAAACAATAATGATGGGTACTATAGGTGGCATCGTCAGTGAACTTCATGGGGTAAAAAGTGCTGGCTGGTATCGTTTACCCTGAGTGCCGAGCAAAGGGGCAAGAATGGTCGCATCTGCCGCATCGAATCCACCATCTGCCCTAACACAGAGCCTAAATTGAGGTTTTAGCTCCTTATCTCGAATATGTTCTGTCAATGCTTACCAAACAGCATGGAGCCTCTCTTTGGGGTCGACGCCGCTTTTGCCACGGGAATCGATAAACTCCTTCACACTTTTATTTCCAGTTTGCTCTGTCTCGAATCCTGGAGAATCATGTACAATAAAATCTTTTTCGTATGAGGGAAAGAGTGGAATGGTGATGTCGCAGCTGACGGCCTCCTCAGTATGCGACACGGTCTACGGAAAGTATGATTAGACGGTGAGATGCGTAATTAAAGATCGCGGAAAGCGTACTGCTAGATCTTCTAGAAATGCATCGTTTATAAGCGTCGATTTTCCGGTGCCAGACTTAGAATATCGTAAATGTAATATATAACGACTTTGAATAGACACTCACCTTGCCGACGACCAAAAGACGATACCTGTACCTGATATCGGTGAAGGTCAGCGGCTACTACGGCCGGAACAATGAGAATGTCTACGAAGGGGAAGTTGCGATAGAATCCATTGGCAAAAACACTTGAAGAAGAGAGCCAGGTTTGAGATTAAAGATGCTGCGTGAAACCAAGAGTGGTGGGAGTGGCGATGTGGCGAGAACTGGACGCAAACTCTTACATAAGCCTAAATCTTAACCCAAGTGGTTAGCCGACGGACGCTTAAGTGTGCTGGATCCATCGTTCCGCTATCTTATAGGCTTCGGTCAATGTCACAATGCCCTTGCGATGTCTGCATGTAATGCTGTGTTGACATCTGATATTTCAGCCCTTATACCTATTTTCAATATCTGGGCGCACTTAAATCCCCACCATTCGTGATAGGCGCCCATATAAGCGTGCCCTAGCCGATGTACGCTAATCAACTCACTGATTGGCCGGCGCTGAGTAATCAAGCCGCTCGTCCGCTATTGGTTAGTTGCTCACCGAACACATGTTTTACAACTTGAAGTTAATGACTTCACTTCCAAGCCACCATGTAACCTCTCTTAATTACCTAAAAAAAAATGATACAAATTGAAAAACACATCCTTAGCTTTTAGCAATCTATAATTTAATTTAAAACACCTATCCAACTCTAACTTCTAACCCGGGGCTTGTGCTGCCCCCAGAGGTGGTGCATTCTAATGGATAACAAAAAAAAAATTGGCCCTAAAGCACAAATCCATAATCCCTAACTGTGGGCTTGTGCCCCAGACCCGGGCGATGTCCTTCAATTAAACAAAAGCAACCTTAGCCTCTGACCCAGGGCTTGCGCCACCCCCAGACCCCAGCATTATTTTATAGTACAAGAGAAGATCCCTAACTCTAATCAAAGAAAAAGAACATAATTACAAATAAATCACCCTAAGCCTAAGACCCTGATTTCTGACCTGAGGGCTTGCACCATCCCCAGACCCTGGCAGTATTTCATTTAAATAAAAGGTTTTATTAAAAGTAGGTTATACAAAAATTCAGGGAGGTTCCTGAATTGAACCATGTATACTAAAAACCAACAAATTGATAAGTGTCCAATGTTACCACTACACCAAAAGACCATTGATAATAAATTCGTGGTTTCATTACTTGTCCCTATTATATTCTCAAAAAGGGAATGATCCGGTGAGTTTCGTCCCGCTTCCCGAGATTTGTCAGCTTCGGGTGTTCGACGCTGGTGGGGATTTAGCAACATCCTTACGCCGTCCCCAGACCCTGGTGGTATTTTCTAACCAAAAAAGAATGAATGTGCTCTCTAACCTAACCCTAACACCCTAATCCTAACCTGGGGGCCCCCAGACCCCGGCGGTATATTCCTCTTAACCAGAAAGAATGCATATATACTCCCTAACCTAACCCTAGCGCCTTGATCCTAACCTGGGGGCATGCCCCGCCCCTAGACCCCGGCGACATTTTTTTCTCAGCTATATAATCAATATATTTATTAAGAAAAAAAAAGCTACATACAGATCCGAACCCCTAATGCTACTTATAAAAATCTACTAGTTGCTGCATGCTAACTCCTATGCCAATAGCTTCTTACTGTTCGTTATTTTCGTAGCCATGACCACTATTGTTAGGCATTTCCGGGCTTTACTCCGGGCGTCTACATGGATTTGTCAGCCGGCAATGGTGGGGATTTAAGGACATCCTCAATATCCAGACTTGATACAGCTGGAGAGCATGTAGCATAACCGGACTATTTGGTTGGGCGGGTGCTGAGCGGGTACTCTCAGCCTGGTACGCGGAGTGATAGTGAGCCGCCTCCCCACCAGCCGAAACGACCCCGCGACGAACCACGACGCCAAGCCCAACCAAAGGTGTAGGCTGATTCATTCTAATATTCTTGTATCTGCGTTATGTAGAAAATGGCTTGTAATTTGAAGATCAGTCTGATTTTGTATTCTCATATATGACCGACCGACTCTGAGCTCCCAAGATCTCAGATTTGATTATGAAGTCACCTGCTAATATTTCGTCGAGTAAGATCAGACATTCCTCAATTCATATAGCTCAATGTTGAAGAATGATCAGTAGCAGATAGTGCCAGAGTAAAAATAAAAATAAAAATAAACTTCAAAGAGACTACCTATAACACAGTGTCATAGGAGCCTGTCCGAAGCATGGCTGACTGTTTCACCTTTAGTGGTGTCCACCCTCAGCTAAGGGTATTTCTCCCAATATCAATAATTTCATTATTCGCAAAAACCTCAAGTTTGGGATATTGAAGGATGGCCAAATTATCATAGTAACAGCTGAACCCTCACGCCGTACTGAATAATAAATAAATAAATAATCTCCCAAGGCCCGGTCAGAGTTGGTCAATGTGTAAGCTGAGATATTTCGAGGAAAGCATCGAGACGCATCCGAAGTCGCAGTGCCTATAGACTCAGCTATTGTCTTTTGATTTGAATATAAACTGACTCTAGCTTATATGATCAGTCTCAGTAATACACAAGTCAATTTCCGAGTACGCTTCCAAGGGATACTATCCGCTAGTTTCAATCCTGGAGATTTGGAATCAGAGTTGTAAGAGTCACTCTGTCAAGAATTACCATTCCAGACCTAATTTATATCAACCTGGAATCTACTAATACTTGATCTGACCGTTAGATAGAACAAAATCAATCGAAATTATGTTAGCAACATAATTGGGCTAG
>KN837124.1:13336-39713 GCA_000827215.1 Sphaerobolus stellatus SS14 | reverse complement strand
TGTAATGAGGAGAACTCAAACACTGACTGTGATGTAACTATGGCAGAATTGATTCCGTCCTTTTTTTAAAAATTATATAGCGAGTCTTTTAAAGCATCAGATGGCCTTTCCTAACTGATCTTAATAAGTCATTCCTCTCCCTTTATTTCCTTTTTATTTCCTTTTTTCCCTGTGGAGGTTTCTCGATTTATGTAAGGCAGCCTTCTATAACAAAAGGTTTTATCAAAGAAGAGATAGGCTGTAATAATCCCTGACAGCTGTGTAGAGTGACTGCTAATGATATTTAACCCGAGAAGAGATAATTTTGATCTAGAACCCAACACTGGCAGGAAGTTTAACTCTCTGTTAGACATCATAACTAATATCACCCTGATAATAAAACCAACAAAGGGAATCAAATTTTCAATGTTTGATTTATAGAGCACCCAATCGACCAACAATATTATAACTAATTATAAAATCTCTTCTCCCATGGGCTGACATCATCGCCGAACCTCAGGCCAAAATTCTTCTAATCTGTCTGGTGTATTGACATGAGTATCGGGGGTAGCTGTAAATAAATAGGGTTATCTATCAACCAGCTTCATGAATTCTCGGATATCGCTTTCGCTGCTCATCGTGCTTTTAGCATATGCACCAACAGAAGAAGAGCCTGAGAGCTGTCCCGGTATGCGAATGTAGCCTCGAGTCCAGATCCTTGTGACGATTTTTTCCAAGAGATGCTCGGTGGCTAGTGGTTGATTTTAAGAGTCAATCAAAGTCTCGACGGAGTTATGTGCCTACAGTGATCTCAAGCGCTCGAAGCTATACAAATTCGTATCCTCCATAATGTGAGCTTTGAACTTTGAAAGATCCGAAGGTCAGGTAGAAACAAGACCATCTGTGAAAGCTTGATTCTCTAATCGCTGAGTTCTTTACCATTCTTCTAGAAGACTCAGTATTTCTAATGCTTTACACTAGTCTGACTTTTACTGGCGATTATTTATTTATTTATTTTTCACAATTATTCGCTGTCACACCACCTTCGTTACACTGTGCCAACAGTTGCCTCATTTCCGACACGGGCGGTCGACGAATAATACAGTCTGATTTTCGGTTGTATGGCGAATATCATGCATTCTAAGGTAAGCCCAAATGGACTATGATCTATGGTATACCTTCCTCATCTGTCTTAAAAACTTTAGTGCACAACATGACAGAGCCTCCCGTTTTCCAAATATGACAAACTTTGTATTATGGCCTTATTTCTAACTTTTTTTCTCCTAATCATATCACACAGACTTTATTCGGGAATGCGTTGGACAGATATATTACATCGCCTCTCTAACCTCGAGACTAGGCCGTATAGACGCCAGGAACCACTGCCCTCTATTGGCTGCGCTAAAAAGTTCGACTAGGGTTTGCCCGGCTATACGGCCTGGCACGTTTTGCTATTGTAAGTAAGGATAGCGCCTTCGAATACAAACAAGTTGTATTCAAGTTTGTATTTAATTCTCTATGTCCCTGACCACTTCCTTCTTAGCCAGCAGCGACCCTCTCTGACTTCAATAATAAATCTGTTACTATTAACCTTCTATGTTGATCTGATTAACCCTAATCGGACTTTATAGCGCAGCCAATGGAGGATCGTGGATCTGGGCGTTTATACGGCCTGATCTCGAGGCTATCGCCTCTCATGACCTTGATCTATACTTGGAACGTTCTATTCTCGTCACTTCTGCTTATTGGATCGGCTAATCTTCGATGTCCTCCTCGGAAAATTTCTTGGTCTCCATGTTGTCCCCGTGAAGCTAATTCACGGTACCTGTTGATGTCATCAATGCTTAATCAACTCTCTTGCATTCCTTACATTTCTTCAATATTTCCTTGATCACTTTTGCTACATAACGGACGTCGTTGTCAAGTGGTTGATGCCGCGAGAGCCGGCCGCTAGCCCTGTTCCAGCTCCGTCCCACGCTTTCCTACTTCCATATAAGAGAGCACTCCACAGTCACGAATGGCTCTTTTCTTCTTCATGATACATTAGCCAGCCATAGACAGTCCTTTATTGTCGCTTACACTCAAACTGTGAACGTTCTGAACCTTACCAAACTCAACATGGGTCGTGACGTGGCACCATTTCTTGGTATGTCTTGCCCTATATCCAGCTTAACGAGTCTTATTTTTACTCGTTAGTGCAACATGTGAATTCCTATGGTCATGCTAAGCCTTATTCATCCGCTAACGCTAAGTTGTTGGATAAAACCCGCAAGAATGGCTTGCTCACATGCTTGCTCAGTATGCTTCTCAAAATCTTATAAACAGTTTGCATGCTGATTGCCTCTCCTCCAAGACACCATGGCACTTCAGACATCTCTCTTCCCCATGTCGGCACCTTATCTCGCTGCTTTCTCAACATCGCCTTTCGTTAATCTCACCGACATCTCTCAAGTTCCTCTTTCCGATACATCTCTCGGTGTTACGAAGGTTTCTTCAGGAACATCACACCCAGTGGTGGCTGGACCCATTACAGGCGAGGCCTCCTGGCAGGCGACATACCCGAACGGAAGCTACGCACCTTCGTCCGGGATCAGAGGCGGATTTGGATTTTATCTTGCAGGTCCGAACTTCTTTGCAGATTTATTACCCACTGCAACAGAAGTCCTGACTAGTTATTCCGTGTACTTCGAGGAAGATTGGGAATGGCAAAAGGGTGGTAAATTGCCAGGTCAATGTGAGTACTACTATTGCATCACCGAGTGTCTATTTTGTCTGCTGACTATTGATCTGTAGATGGCGGAGTTGGAGACCTTGCCTACGCATGCAGCGGTGGTCGACAAACAGATCGGGCGCAGTGTTTCGATTTACGGTTTATGTGGAGGTATTTACTGGAATATTTATTCCGAAAATATATATCCGTGACTGATTCCTGTCTAGAACAGATGGCTTGGGAGAATTATACGCCTATCTCCCTCTCACAGACGGAAATGCTCAAATCCTAGCAAGCGTTCCTCCGCTAACGATCGAAAATCCGGATTATGGGTTTTCTGTAGGAAGAGGAGCATGGACCTTTCCTGCTGGCACATGGACGGTAATAGCGGAACGAGTAAAGCTTAATGATCCAGAGGATACCAATGGTCTGTAAAGTTGATCTTTTCCAAACATGCTGTAATTCTTACCAACGTTATTTCCATAGGGGAAGTTCAGGTGTGGATAAATGGTACCTCAGTAATCAACGTAAATGGACTACAACTTCGGAATTCGTCCGATTCGGTGTTCGGCGGAATGCATTTTCAAACATTCTTTGGTGGTATGTATTCTATTCGTCTACATGCTCTGTTATTTTCGTTCATGCTTGTTGACCGTTATTTCTATTGAATAGGGAGTACTTCAGACTACGCTTCCCCTCAGACTCAAAACGCATGGTTCACCGATATTTCTGGCGCCATTATTCAATAGCTATTTATGATTATATATCGTGGACTTCCAATGGACTTCTCAATGTGATCGATATGGAATAATATATTTATTTATCTCATAATTATGATAACCAGGAAAGGGAAGGAAGCCATAGCAATCGGTCTGCTGAGTAATCTGTCTGGCATATTAGACAGGTTTAGCAACAGCCACACCACCACACCATGGCTCATTTTTGTTTAGCTATTTATGGCTCATATGCAGTCTGTGGCTGTACATTAACCCCAATGTGGCTCCAATAATTCTGGCTGTGGCTTTCAAATGAGGAGTTTCAGCAAGATTAATTGGGAAGGAGGCACAGTGAAGCAACAGACAACTAAACAAAAATGAGCCACAGTGTGGCGCTGTGGCTGTTGCTAAACCTGTCTATTATCTTGCATGTGTTGCATGCATAACTCAAATGTTCATAGTTGATTGGTATTTTACAATAATTTATGGCTCATTTTCTAGGGTTCACAAACTTACAAACTACCAAATCCGGTTACGCATAGGCATGAGCGCATGAGCTTGCTAGTCAGATGTACTTACTTACTTGTCCTTTCGTTGCTCCCCATACCTTAATATAAACACGATTTATCTGTGAATCTGTTGTTCTTTTCAGCGAATTGGCTGTCTCACGATGTCAGGAAGTGAGAGCCAATGAGAAGCGGCATGCGCGTCATCTGACGTGAGATATTTGTGGATGATTGGTTCTTGCTAGGCGCCCGCTCGTCTTTCCTTGAACGTTACCATGACCATGACAATTCCACAACAAACGGCAAATAATCGTATTCAACCTCTCATAATAACTGAAGCTATAGCTTCTCCTTTATTATATTGTGGATGATAAGTGGTGAACCGTTGTTGCCTTTGTGGTGAGTATTGTTCCGTAATGCTTTCTTTGTGTGCATTCGAAGATTACTGTCCTCATTGTTTACTACAGCTGACGATGTTTTGTGGCAATATTACCTCTCAATGTCTATAAAATGCGCAGAATCTTGAGCCTCCATTAACCAAAGTCTCATAATCACCATGGCCAACATACCACCACCGCCAGGGAACTCACAACTTAATCAATCAAGCCAAGCAGCGTACGTGAAGATTTAAATACCAATTGTATTCGTTGAAACATTTTATTGCTAGCATGCCGCCGTTCTCACACACCCTTTACTGCTCCCATACTTCCGCACCTTACATGGGTGTATGGAATTCGTTAGAGTTTCTAGGAGATATGGACGTGGAAAAGCAGTATGTACCCAATTATACATAAACTTCTCATCGTCGCCTCAACAATATCATCTGCAGGAAATCGGTGTTGAAACGCATCACAGATGTCCGAGGGACAACCATCGAAGTCTTTCGAAAACCTCATCCTTCTTGCGCGCGCCGATCAGCCGACCTCGCTGTTTATTTCGCCATCGAGACTCGTCACATTCCTGTTACATGGGCACTTACTCGAGAGGATCAACCAAATCTCCCCGGTCAGAAGCCGCCAGCGATTATCGACCCTTCTGTTGCCATCGATTATTATGTCAAAGTTTTGGAGACCATTCCGGGTGTGCTTCTTGACGAAGTGAACAAAATAATTGGGCCATTCGAAAGTATGCCATCTTCGGGTGAAATACAGGCCTATCTCGAGAGATTCAGGCTGAGGAGGGCACTGAAGAACTCTGAAGAAAGTTCTAATTCCGGAACTGCATCGACGACACCGATACAGTCTCTTCCTGTTGGTATTCCGCGATTGGTCCCTCAAGTCTTCCCCAGCTTCCTGGACCTCCAACGTCGACTTGATCCAAATTTCCCGAATTCTCCCGGATCTGGAGCCCGTCCCATTCCAAGTTTAACTCCCTGTGCCATAGCACGTCGTGCTCCCCAGGCAACTCCCGGTAATACCCCTCCTCCCCCATCCGTCAAAAGGCCTGCTACTTCTGGCCCTAACGATGGCTACCTAAATAATACGGCGCTCACTCAAAATCAAAACGTACCTAATATTCCCCAACCACCTCAGAAGCGAGCAAAACACGTCAAAAATTCGATACTTTCCATTCCCCAGTCTACCATTCCATCACAGGCTCCCGTTGCGCAATTCGTCCGAGGCCCACGTCAACAACTGTACCCACCCTATCCACCTTTCACCGCTTTCCATTACCCTGAGGCCTTTTTGCGAGGTCCCCCAGTCGCACCAAAGCCTAATGCGTATCTCCACGCTTTCCAGACAGGTCTTCCTGGCATGATGCCACCTCCAATCTGTCGTACCAAGCGTTGTCCACTATGTTCTGGTATGCCTCAGGAAATTTCTGACGCCGCCAGTCTCATTGAGCATATCAAACGAGACCATACCAACTGGCAGCGGATGATATTGTCTGTTAAATGCCGGGATTGCCAAAAGGAATACGCGAGTTACGCAGGATTCGCTCATGAACACTTTGACGATCAGGGTATGTAGCTAGTTTTTGTTTATGAAACGAAAGGCGCGTAATGGTCGAGTCCAGGATGGAAAGTGGAATAGGATACGTATAATGTATTGATGGATTGATTGTCGGGAAAGTTATTGGTTGTAATCTTTTATTTTAATAAATACACTTACTTAATATTTCGTTGAAGCACATGTTGCCTCGTCGTTTTGGATTTTTCGGATCCTCAGGCATAAGGCTGAAGAGCGCTCTGGCTTGTAGCTGAAGAATACTACTCTAGACGCGAAGGCCATGAGCATTCCAAACCGATGATCGATGAACTTGAAATAGCTCGGTCCATTGTAATATCAATACAAGGAGTGTGCCTTCCAAGGCGCAACAATGAATACTCCATACTGCCAAAAAAATATCGGGACTGAGGCGACCGGTGGCATTAACTCAGGTCATTAGCGACCATTCGGGACAAAGAAATGCAACTAAAAATGTTTTCAAATTCAGTTCTCTAAATACTGAGCGAAAATATACTCTCGATGCTCCATCCGACTCGCATCACTTCATTCTGCCCTAATTAACCTGACTAACTTAAGAACAGGTTCGTCAATTATTGTTTAAACGTTCACCCCGAGATCCTGACTATTATTGACTCTTTATGGCCATCAATCTACCAGCCGACCTCACTTGTCCTCATTCCCATCGAATAACGTCACCTCCCTACTCACCTGCTTCTCTCCCAACTTCTTCAACACGATCGAAGTTCTTCCCACCTCGCACCCCTGCCTTCGACCGAGACATCGCCGCTTCGTCTGCCAAAAAGAAGCGGATAAAAATATCGAACGTCGAGAGCTATCTATTTCCGTGACGAAGGTGCAGGATGGATGGGTGCGATCACGCACGGATAGTCAAGACAGTCAGGTGGGAGCAAGATCATACAGGATGCCGGAGTTATCTTTGGCGTTGGATTTGTTAGATGGATGGATGGATCGGAATATGGAAGGATTGCAATAAGGGGCGTTTAGTAAGGTGAGGATGTTACGGCAGGATGGTGTGATTGAATTAGGGTAAAAGATTAGGCTGGGGATTTGAGAATCTACGTCGTTTATTGATACAAGTATCGAATTAGTCGGGTGGTCTACACATGGCTATCAGGTTAATCGACATATTGAAGAGATATGCCGAAGTTATTTTTCCTGCAGTTGACAGGGTCGGTTTCGTAAGAGGTTGGAAAGTTCCTTTTTTGACTCCGTTCTGTCCGGTACGACAACACGCTTTGGGATGAATAAGGAAGGAGATATTGGAAAGAATGATTGTGATTCAGTTATTCCGAAATGTGAATGTTAGGGAAATCATGACGGACGCAGCACGTAAGGATTCCCAAAAGATAAATGTGCTGAGTGCAATTAAAGCACGGTGGCAAGAAGGCGAGCAAAAGGCGAGTCAAAGTATGGAATGATAGATGAAGATCAGATAATGGAATTTGCAAGCATTCACAAAAGTCAATCGATTATTCCGAAATTTACATTCAGACAGCCAAACACTGATAGAAGACTGTCGCTGTCATCGAGCTTCGAAAAACGCTATGACCCTATACTGGCTTCAAGGGAAATTCACTGCTACTTGCGCCGAGAATAAAAAAAAAGTAAATTCAATCCAACCTGATGCCTTCGAAGAACGATAGAAATCAGAATAGTAATGCTCACCACGAAGCTTGAATGCCAAATATTTTCAAGCCAACTCTCAAACCGACCCAAAAAAATAATGCAAAAAAAAATCATTTTAATATCATAAAACCACGTTAAAGAAATTATCGTACAATACATTAATGATCGGTAAGAGTAAACAAAGCGAGAAAGCGACATGGCTCAAAAACGTCTAATCACATTAAGGAGACATCCTACTCGTCTTCATCGTCATAACGCCATCACAGACAATAAGAAAACATACAAAAACGGGAAAATACACTGCACTTAAATCGAATGCTCATGCTTACTGCTATCCTCCTTCTCGCTGCCCACCTCGACATCGCGGCCCTCGAAGGTATCGAGACCGAGCTGCTTGTGAATGCGGGTGAGACGCTCCGCATCGGCGGCGGCGGTGCGGTTCGAGTCGCCGAAGACTTCGTCCATCTCTTCGAGGGTGCGGCCGGCAGTTTCAGGAGTCTGAAGAACGCACCGTAAGTTTCAAAATAAATCACCCCAGAGAATAAAGACACGACATACCAAGAATATAATGAAAAGCGCACCCGCAAACGAGAACACCCCGAACACAACAAACGTCTTGTACCCAATATTTTTCAACATCGTCGGCGTCACCTGCCCCACAATAAAGTTATTCATCCAATTCGACGACGCCGCAATGGACATGCCCTTCCCGCGCACAGAGAGCGGGAATATCTCCGCAACGATAACCCACGCACACGGGCCCCACGAGTACCCGAAGGCCATCGCGAAGATCCACACCATCGCGCACGCGGCCCACCCGGCGGCCTTGTGCGTGTCCCAGTTGTTGGCGTGTAGGGCGGTGAGGATCGCGACGATAATGTGGCATGCGGCCATGAGGAAGGCGCCGGAGTAGAGGATGGGCTTGCGGCCGAGCTTGTCGACGTAGATGACGGCGGGGATTGTGGCGAGGAACATACTAGGTAATAAATTATTTAATTAGTACAAAATCAGGAAGAGATAATGGAGCAAAGGACTTACGCAATACCGACGACACCAGTAGCCAAAAGGTTCGTTGAGTTACCAGTCAAGCCCAACTCAGTGAAGATAGAGGGGGCGTAGTAGAGAATAGCGTTGACACCGGTCCATTGTTGGAAGAACATGACACCACCACCGATGATGACACGGAAGAGGAGAGGGCGGCTGGACAACAGGGAGAGGTAGCCGTACAAGCCGAGCTTGAGGTTCGACATGAAAGAGCCGTCTTGGAAGTCGGGGAACGCCTCGAGGGAGAGTTCATCTTCGAAGAGCTTGTGGGACTTGATTTCCCTATTGTTTGTAACGCAGTCAGAATTGTTTAGAATTAATGAATAAAAAGGGAGGACGCACAAGAACTCAATCTGAACGAGATCATGCTCCCTAGGCAAGTTTCTAGCATAGGCAAGGACCTCAATAGCCTCGTCGTCGCGGCCCTTGTTGACGAGCCACCTGGGGGAAAAGGGCATCCAGAGGATACCAACACCGAGGACAATCGCAGGGACGAGCTGCAGTCCGAGGGGGATACGCCATGCAGCCTCATGCTGCGTTTCGCCAGTGCCGCCAATGAAATTCGTGCCGTAGTCGATCCAGAAGGAGATCATGATACCGAAGGTGATCGCGAGCTGTTGAAGCGCGACGAGGGAGCCACGGACTTCTGGGGGGGCAAGTTCGGCACTGAAAAAATAATTATTAGGATCGTTAAAACGAAAATAAAAGAAAAAGAGACGCACTTGTAGAGGGGGACAGCCATACTCAAGGAACCAACACCGATACCCGTGACGAAACGACCGGCGTAGATAGAAGAGGCGTGCATCGCTGATACTTGGACGATGACACCGACTATGAAGACACCGACAGCTGAGAAATGGACGAGTCAGCGAGGATAAGGGAATTATTTGAGAAGAAACTCACCAGCAACGATAGTATATTTGCGGGAGAGGCGATCAGCGACGGGGCCAGTGAGCAAGACACCGAGCCATGCACCCAATTCGAGGACAGCAACGAGCCATCCCTTGAGATTAGAATCATTCACATCTTTACTAAATCGGTTGTCGAAGGACGTCATTCTGGAACAAGGGGTTAGAACATTGCGGTAGGATGAATGGTGGTCGAGACATACGCTAGCACGGAAGAGAAGACACCCTGGTTGTAACCTATGAAAATTTGTCGAGGAAATATTTAGCAACCATCAAGGGAAATGTTATGCTTTAACATACCATAGAGCCTGCGAGAGTAGATGAGTAAAGGAATCATGGGGGTTAAAGAGTTGTACTTACAGACCACCCAGGGAGGCAAACACAGCAATCAAGAAGATACGGCGATTGTGTAGTAGACCAGACTGGTAGAAACAATGTCAGAAATGATATTCGTCGCAGGGAATATATGCACCTACCCAACCGGACTGGCCAGACAAAGCTATACGCCTTGCGGCGACATTACTAGGAGTAGCAAGAGCACCTCCACCCATTGTTTCGTTAGAGTCGGTTTCGTAAAGATGGGGGACGATGGGAGAAGAGCCTGAGGAAATTGACGTTGGAGGAAGCTCGCCTCTAAATACCAGTCGGTCAAACATATAAGCAGGTCGATCGGCTTGACCTCGTGAGCTAGTGAGACCCAATGGGAATGGGACGGGTTCACCCGGTCCGACATGCTTGACCAAGCCAAATACGTTTTCCCGTGATTTTTCCGTCGTTCTTTTTCAGCGGAATCTCGAGTAATCTTGGCGTCGGACATGCACACATGACCCCGGACGCGGGGAAGCCGCCGGCCACCAAAGAACACCTTTTCGTATATTCTTGCTTCCGTCTAAGAATGTGTGTGATACGGCCGATATGCAGCTGGTTGGTCGCAGAAGATGTCTTTGTCATCTAAAGGGGTCAGAGTGCGAGTGGAAATGGAGCGCAGGGCGCCCGTTAGCCGCTGCGTCACCGTCACCACGTCACTGCTTCCCCGCCTGGGGCGCGTAGGTCAGGCACATCAGCGGCACCGACGACGGCAGCAAACGAGAGCAGTGGAGCGACACTTGACGACATTGAAGGTAGCTATGGGAAAACCGTTGTATTCATAGCACGCACTTCGCGAACTCCATCTTCTTCATCATGCTTAATTCGATATACTTCTATAGTTAACTGCAGCAAAATTTAGACAACGATGTTCCAAATATAGTCATATACGCTAGTATACTCTCGATCGAAACAGTAAGCACACATAACGCTGAATCCGAGTGACAAGCCATTTTCGATTCACGCCACGCGACTAATAACTTCAAAGATTACCCTGAATATTGTTGCGCGCTGATTTCGTTGTTCATTTAGGGAGCAAACCCTCAATTTTTTTTCAAATAATCCAATACGTATCTCCGACAAAAGAAATTCTCTAGTACTACGGAACAGGAAAATTTTGCACTCCACCTCTACGCAACGACGATCAGATCCTGCCCTCTAACACAGCGGCTCAGAAAGCGTCCGTCTCCGGAGTCTCAAGCGTCACATACCCCCACGGGGATGCCAGAAGGTTCTCCAGAGCCCCAGATGTCTCATTCCAAGCAGGGGGCGGGGAAGCGGGATCGCCGCAAATGCGATCGTTTCGCGAATACGCTTCCTCTCTCTCGATTTTTCGCTCCCCTTTCCTCCCATTATTCGGCTGATGGGAGCTTTACGGCGCCTTATTACCTGCTCGCTTGCATTGTGGAAGTTTCATCCCCATGTCTTGGCGATCGATGCTTTGTGGATGCTCGATTCTTTCCTATTATCCGACGGCTGATTCTCCATGGAGAAGGGCAAGACAGTCGGGGGAGCTCTGGGGAAGCGTTAGACAAATTTCCAATATCGTTACATTAAATACCCTCTTTGATGCGAGAAACCTACAAAGCAATCGCCGCCTCTACATAGCGCAGCCGCCCGCAACCATCCACAGTCGAATCGAGCCCAAGACACCTGAGACAGTACAAGACCAAACCACAAACCGATCATCCTTCTGGACGTCCGCTTCAATTCGATCCGACTCGATTGCATTACTCGATCATAGTCCCCGCTCTTTTCCTCGTCCCGCATTTTTTGCTCCAGCTCAGCATATCCCCCACATCCTCATATCCCCACATTAAATTCTTCACTGGTCCCCCACACACTCGATATCGAACATTGTGTCTTCATCACTGCTGAGTGCGTAGGAGAATATTAATAACAATACATTTATCACCCATTCCAAACCCAGTCTCAGCGTCTCGCGTATCCTTCCTATCTCATACATCTTCCTTTCATTTTCAAGGCGCCACGGCTCTTGCTTAGAAGTAAGCTCGATCTTTCATTTACATTTAGCAACGCGTGGACACCGGAGCTCGAAGCCCTTCTACATCCCTAAGTAATGATTGAATATTCTCATCCGGGAGTGTAAGCCACCGGAATACTTAATCATCTTTAATCATCTTATGCCATAGGGATGGAGTACAATCAGCGTGATTTTTATAACCAGATGAATTCCAAACAAAGGAATACTAACAGTATATTTAGAGTTGAAGCCGTATGGTAACTGGTTTGCGTGATCCTTCCGCGAACCGAGGTGGTCGTATGTTAGATCTGAATCGTCAACATACGTATACAGGCAATATCACACTAGTAGACTTAGGTCTAGTGAACCGAGGTGGATGGTTTATCATGCCTCTGGACATATAAAGAAGAGATTTGACTTGGAGGTCGTACTATTCACATTACAACTACTACTCAGTCGGCGAACCTGCGGAATAAATATAATAATATAATTTCCTCCGAGTCTTCTACAGCGCGAACTTAAATTCTTCACCGCCAACTCTTAGTTAGCAGTTACCAGCATCAAGGCACGATCCCATGTGTCTTCCATGTGGCTTACTGGCGTCCAGATTCGAAATAAAAACTAGAAGAAAATAATGACGCCGTTGACTGTTCACGTAGCTGCCGGCCTGAACAGTGCACTGCTAGCTCGGGTTCAGCTAGATTTGGCTGCAGTTCCGGCCCGGAAGACATCCCTCCATAATCTATTCCAACATCTGGATTATTTTTCATAAGAGGGACAGGAGGGTGACCACACTCGATTTTATCAATGTCCTAGGGAGGTTAGTGGATTTAGTACGGAACATTTCGGAGGTGACAAGGTCTGGTGAGCTTAGAAAATAAAATAAATATTCTGGAGATAATACCTGAGTATTTGTAGAGCATGGATATACTTACTTTGGGTATCGATGCCAGCGCGTTGGAGGAATATAGAAGGAACGAGCTTTTCACCAACCAACAAAGCGAGTTCTGCGCTCCGCCCTGGTAACATTGTTATTGTCGTCCGATGACATCCGCAATTCGCTGGTCTGTATCTATACCGATGTAGCATTCGTCTTTCTTGGTAATACGCACTACACTGTGCCATGACTCTCCAAGTGACGGTGGATACATCTCAGAGCCGAAATAATATTCCTCGGGTCTGAATCATCTGCAAGCAAGTCGCCATCACCTGAATTGAAGTTGAGATTAACGCCATTCTAGTAACTTGTCACGTCCTTTTCCCAAGCTTACAAAGACAAAGGCGACCACACCTTGTGGGCTGGAGCTCATCGGCCTGTCACTAGGATCACCATGCCTCGAAGACAGGATGGATCTGGGGGAGTTGGATCCGAAATATCAGCCTTCCGATTCAGACGGTGACATACTGTCTGATACTTCGTCGGATGCCTATCCTAATAGCTGTGTGGATGAGCTCGAATCCGAAATCTGCACCGAATATATTCTGTCAAGAAGAATAGGGCTTCGAGGATGAGACAATATTACCAAAAATAGTGGAAAACTAGTTATTTAGGAGTAGGTACAGGATGGATTCGCTGCCTTTACCCAATTCTTACTTTATTCGACCCTTTGAAAGCCCCAACCTAACCGTCGAGAACAAATGTAAAATAGTTCACTCATTAAATAACCTTCTTCACCAGCTATTTAACGATATCATTCGATCTCTGTGGTGTGACAGTGAAACATATTCTAAGGATATCTTGACACAGCATTGGCACTTGTGTATCGCTTAGCGAATTTGCACTTGCCTCAAAGTCTCTCAAAGCGCTTTTGAGCCTTTAGGGCCGTGACAGATGTTCCCCTGTCCCTGATTCCTCGAAAAATCTGCTTAGCTGCAATAACTGCATAGCACTACGTGCCTTGCCAACTTGGAGGCCTTGCAAGTTTCAAGATTTACTGATACGTGTACTCTTCATGCGATACCCACGGTACATCCTGCTGGATACCATGAGCACACGGCAGATGCTACTGTACTACACTTATTCGGATCTCCATACCATCTTCTGTTTTGGAAGTCTTTAAATATTTGAGGCTATACGGTGGCGTCTAACAGCAAGTACCGATCTGCAATACTTGGAACCTTTTATCTTTTCATATATTTCGAGTCTGTGGAAGTCTTTTATTGGCATTGAAGGCAAATTCTAGCCGATTAGTTATTCTTTTCAGGGTGTCTTTTCTTCTGAGAAGTATTCAATCTTACCTGATGGTAAAACCTATGCATGTGTTGTCGAAACCGTGTGAACGGACGTACGACCATCTCAGAAGTCATACTTATCACACAAGGCTGTGCACTGCTCTCTAACTATAAGACCCTAGATCGAATTTCCATGGTCGTTTCTGCATATTGACGGTATTAATTGCCACGAGCATCTCAACTTGAGTAGCACACTGACCTGGCTGTCCTCTCCTTCTTCTCTTTCTTCCTCTGTCTCTGGTAGTCATGCCTTCCACTACGAAACAACCACTATCCACGCGGCAATCCATGAGTTACCCATGTAGTATTGCCATGGAGGAGGAAGAAACCGTCTGTGGCTGGCCCACACACCGTTCAAAATTTGGCTGCACCCATCGAACTCCGAATGCTCAGACATCTCGAAAACGTGTATTAACACTCACTTTTCTCTTAATTATGCTGGCTATAACTGTCATTTTACTGGTATTCCTTGGGGAAGGTTCCCTTGGAGAAGGCTTAGGCAAAGTAAACGGGCTTCTCCGAAGGGCAGATAGAATGGACACCCCAACAACAGGCAGTGGGGGTATACATACAGGTAGGTCGATTTGATTCATACTACGGCTAGAAATATTTTAACATCCGTTAGGAACAATCGTGGCCATCATCATTGTTCTAGTCATTGTCACTATAGCATCAGTAGCGGCCTCTATATTCTTTTGTGGGCCACAAGCCCAGGAATTGTAAGCGCTTACATACCCTGGATTTTTGTCTTGAGACTCATATATAAATCACATTAGTGCTTTCCTTCCCTGTTACGCTTGCGTTTTTTGTACCTCATGCCTTGGTAAGTCAGAATTCGACTATGCGATATCGATACTTATAAGTACACACATCAGCATGTTGTTGATCTTGATAACAGCAAAGAGTGTAGTGAAAATATTTATGTAAACTATCTCTTCATCCTAGAAAATCTCCCACTGTCTGGACATTATAGTGGATAGTTATCTGAGATTGCATTCTCTGTGTTTCTCCTAACGGGGTATGAATCTTCAGTAATAGTAATGGTGGTCAAATGTTTGGTCTTGGCCGCCCTCTTCCGTACATGTAGAATGAGACGACCCCCAATCGTAAACGGAATACCCAGTGCCCATCTAAAAAAGCGTCTTTAGACTATGTCTTCAAATAATTGGATAGGAATGCCTACGCGATGAATAGAGAACTTAGATGGAGAGGTTCAAATCCTGACATTAATATATTGATGATAAGAACCGCTAAAATCCTAAGTCGTGTATGAGTACGGAGAGATTGCAGACAGGTAAAGAGATCTCACGAGAAATAATAGTATAAGCTACAAAGCCAAGGTCAGCTACTTCAGGTTTACATTTGCCAAGAATGCTTCATACCTATCACAAAAAATTACGCGAAGTAAAGGCTGACGTGAAGACTCAATAAAGAGCTCAAAGGCCTTATAGATGGTTAAGGAGCAGAGAATGATCTCGTAGACGATACCCGGCAGCCATGAAAGTGTTCCTTGGAGAGACGCCACGCCCGTGCCGACGTGGGTTTCGCCGCAACCGAGCTGAAGATTTGGTAGCATAACTGTACTAGTGCTTTTAAGAGCTGTTGAGATTCAGTAAACAGAGCCACATGGCAAGGTAAAAACCTCACATGTAAGGTTTCTTATATATAAAAGAAGGTACGTGGTAAGCTGTCCAAGTACACACGCTACGATCATGAATATTAAAACTTTCTTGTTTTGCTATAGATGGCATATATCTTGAGCGATGAAATTCTGGATGTTAGCAAGGTTTATTTTGAAACTGACTTGGATTTGCAAGATGACTTGACAGAGAAAGCTAGAGAGCTGTATATTATTCAGGAGTATGCTGAAAGTATTGCGGGAGGATACTCACTTCGTCGTTCCACGTAACCACTTTAACACCACAAGGTCAGCGGTCTGAAAAATAGTCAAGAAGGAAATTTACCATAATCATATACAAGGAAAGCTTGGAAATGGAGGTGATGAATTGTGAAAGCTCCAGCCGAGATATATGACACCCGGGCCACAAAGGCTAAAAGCAAATAAAACATCCAGCATGAGTGATCGTATTCTTCAGTAGAAACTAACTTCACGTACCACCGAGGTAGAAGTTCTCGGTGAAGTTTTCCACGATTTGATCACGCATTATGAAGGATATAAAGAGTTATCACTGGAAGAAAGATTAAGGAGAGCGTTTGTGGTGTGGGGAGTTACTTTTCGTCCCTGTCTCAAACGTTTTGGGATTACAAGTCCCGTTACTTATATGTATATTAAGAATGGGGAACTCCTCACTCACCCTTAAATATCTGGTCGTTTTTAAAGAATGACATCGCCAAATAGGTAGACCTGATGTAACAGTTTACACTCCTGTTCGGGGTTGACCCTGCATAGAAAGTCGGCCATCTACAGTTAAGACACAGTCCTTACCCCAGGCCCACTCCTTGTCCCAAGCTGTTCCAGAGCGGAATCCTCTGCTATTTCTACCTATTATTACATCTGAATAATATGATATTAGTATATACTAGAATTTACAAAAAGAATCATAGAAATTGACAGACAATATCCTGAGATATGACTTAAAGATAGAGTGCTATTCAGTAAATTCCGGACAGACCACATCATTTTCAGCTTCTAACCTCATCAAATGCCTCTAATACTTTAGGATTAGGCTGTGAAACTTAAATAATGCTACCATATCACGAGTATTACATGTTAGAATGTGAGCTTGAATAGTACTTCACTGTGGATCAGGGGATTTCCTGAAGTACGTGATGTGGGTGTGACACTACCATACAAAGGGTATACCTGCACACCTCTTAAAGTGGTAAAATTCTATATATTTTGAGCTTATTATTCATAGTTAGGTTAGATATGATTATTTAAAAATTGAATCACTGATGTTGGAGGACATTCAAGGCAATGGTGGAGCAATCAGTTATTGGGACAAGGAGTGGTTTGTGTCACACTTTGTGACAAAACATCCCTCCTAAGCTAATGACTCGAAAGACTGGTAAAATAATTCGAATTTTTTATGTAACATACTTTAGTAGTTACACTAATATCCTAGAAAAACAGAACGGAAAAGTATTGAGAGGAAAGTGTTTGAGAGCCTGATCAAACAGTGTTGGGACAAGGACCATGCCTTGACTGTAATTGCTTTCCCATCGGGATCTCCCCTGATCTCCTAAGGTTACTGAAGAGAATTAAATTTTGACAAATCACAAGGGATGACCATCTGAGTACGGTCTAATGGGCAGATCTAAGTATGATGTGTCCCGAAGTTGCCCCGACGGCTACTGAAAGCGGTCACAAGCAGTCACACATACCTTTTCAGGACTATATTATGAAACGACAGCATGGTTCTCCGACTGGCGGGCTTTGAACAACTTCGGTGCAAAGAGCGTGCGGACAGAGTTGAAGCAGAGAGGTAGGATTTCAGTTAAAAGTGACTAGATACAATTTGTACATGTTATATACAATGATATTCGCATTGTATACATAATTATAGTCTGAATAATAATAACAAAGTCCGATGAACTATGCCAGTAGTCATAGCCGGGTGTGTTCAGCTCGGTGTGGTCTTCGTAGAACGGGCTATACGGCGTGTCCTTGACCCACTCCTCGATGCGTTCGAGGTCAAACAGGGTGTGGGTATGCATTTTGGGAGGCAGAAGCTAATGATACTCCTTCACCTGATTGTGAGTAAGGGAGCCATAAAATTTCTCCGTGTCACTAGCGTTAATAGTCGGTGAATGTAGATGAGTGGAAAAGAACCTAGCCTACCTTTTATACTACCGACGGTCACCGCTCCCAGCCGCCGCTGTCCAATGTGCTCAATCACGGCCGGCCTACCACATCCTGGACACAGAAACTGCGAGAATAAGATTATTTTTTCAGCAAATGAGCCAGAAAAAGTTGAAGACAAATGAATTGAGATGTACAGATATTGGATGATGTGCAGGAGGGCGGGATATGGGGGCAGCAGGCGGTGGGAAGAGTTAAAACAACAATACGCATGCGGTCATGTGATTTCTGCGTCCGCACCATTTTGTCACGGAACATGACAGTGACTGCAAAAGCTGCTCACACCTACTCAATGGAATATAAATTTCTATTGAGGATAATAAAGGTGCAGTTACTCAATTGTTATAATTCTGGGTTAAGACAACAAGGAAGTCGAGTTTCCCATGGACACGACAGGAGTAGTGATTTGCGGGCCCGGCTTGGGCTCAAAGCCCGGGCTCGGGCTCGGCTTTTCGAGGCTCAGGCTTCATGAAGAGTGAGGCCGAGCCCTGCTGAAGGGCTTAGGCCAGGCTCGGGCCGGCTTGGGCTTGAGCCCGGGCTTTAAAGAATATTTTCAAACAAATAATTGGGGTAATAAAAATCCTAAATAAGTAGGTATTTACCACTGCATCTTTATTATTTTCGACTCAGACATTTATTATTAAAATTTTTGGAGGTTTCACAGTCTTGCTGACCTAAGCTCCATTGTCTATACATGCCCACCCACCAGGTACAGGTTGCTAGTATAAGAGCATATTTTGAAATAACAACAATATATTACATTCTTTGTTTTCTATATCATTAATTGGGATGAATTTATCGAAATATAACTTAATATTACTGTAATATTCATCCAAATTCTCTGAAAGGGATGGCTTCTCCAAGCCCGGGCTTGAGGGCTCGGCTTGGGCTTACAAAATCTCAAGCCGAGCCTTGGAGGGCGGGCTTTGCAAGGCTCGGCCCGGCTCGGCCTGGGCTTATGAGGGCCGGCTTGGGCCGGCTTAGGGCCTGCCTGCAAATCACTAGACAGGAGGGTGACTACGTCGCGTCCGGTCACGTGCTGGGCGCATCGAATAATATTTGGGACCAGCATCCTATTTCTCGATATATTTCGGCGGCTGTCAGTCACCTACCATTTTTTATTACTTAATACTTGAAGAGGGACAGGAGGGTGACCACACTCGATTTTATCAATGCCCTAGGGAGGCTAGTGGATTTAGTACGGAACATTTCGGAGGTGCCAAGGTCTGATGAGCTTAGAAAATAAAATAAAATATTCTGGAGATAATACCTGAGTATTTGTAGAGCATGAGTATACTTACTGTGGGTATCGATGCCAGCGCGTTGGAGGAACATAGAAGGAACGAGCATTTCACCAACCAACAAAGCGAGTCCTGAGCTCCGCTCTGGTAATATTATAATTGTCGTCTGATGACATCCACAATTCGCTGGTCTATATCTATACCGATGTAGAATTCGTCTTTTTTGGTAATACGCACTGCACTGTGCCATAACCCTCCAAGTGACGGTGGATACATCTCAGAGCCGAAATAATATTCCTCGGGTCTGAATCATCTGCAAGCAAGTCACCATCACCTGAATTGAAGTTGAGATTAACACCACCCTGGCAACTCGTCACGCCTTTTTCCCAAGCTTACAAAGACAAAGGCGACCACACCTTGTGGGCTGGAGCTCATCGGCGTGTCATGAGGATCACCATGCCTCGAAGACGGGATGGATCTGGGGGAGTTGGATCCGACATATCAGCCTTCTGATTCAGACAGTGACATACTGTCTGCTACTTCGTCGGATGCCCATCCCAATAGTTGTGTGGACGAGCTCGAATCCGAAATCTGGACTGAATTCAACACAGCCATTGAGGAGTGGTGGATGATGACGGTGTTGTTGGGTTACCCGGGCTTGCTGGTGGCTTTCTGGTCTTTGGTGGTTGAGGTATGTTGGCTAGGTCTTGGGGTGTGTCATTTGCTTGAGGAGTGGCTTGGGGGTTTGCTTCTTGCATGTTGTCTGCTCTGTGGTTGTAGTGCGTTTTTTTGTTTTGTTTGTGTGTTTGGCTCAGATGTAAATGTTGCCCGATCTACGAAATTGTTTCAAACCATATCTGTCATCTCCCATATCCTCCGCAACCAGGTTGCCATTTCGAAGTCAGTACATCTAACTGGCAACCTGGAACCTTATCTTACGGACTATGAGAAGTGGTGGGGGGTTGCAGTGTCATATTTAATAAGGAACGAAAGAAAATAGTTATATAATATAATATATGTTGCTAGGCTAGAAGTATAATACAACAGAATTTTTCAAGTTATATGAAATCCGGGTCTGAGTGTAACCGTGCGGTAGTGTGTTCTTAAGTATTTTAAGACAAAAAAGTCAGCAGGCTGCCGGCATGCTATGAAGTATTGCTTTACTATTTGTCCATATGGCTCTTTGGTCTAGTGGGTGAAACCGTGAGATTACTTTGTTGATTTAATAACACTTTAGTTCAATCCCTGCTTTGTCTAGCTATTCTTTTACCTGTGTCGAGTTAAATATTGTCTTGTGGTTGATATGTAAATCATAAAATAGTATCTATGCGTTTAATTTGACTAAAATAAATAAATAATTCTATTTGGACTATATTCTAGGATATATCAGAATATGTTATAACTGAACAGGTTTGGAACCAGTTCTGGAACCGAGTTGAACCAATATGAACCGGTTCTACTGGTTCTTACGTGGTTCGGTTCAGTGCGGTTCAGTGAACCGGACCACGGCGACACTAGGCCGCTCAATATCTCTCAAATGGCTGCTTCTTTTTCTTTTTTTTTTTACTTAAACTACTTGAAATAAAATAACGACTATGATAGCACACTATCAAAATTGGCGAAATCAGAGTTCTTCCCAGTGAGCGAGATCTAGCACTGCGTGGGATCCTGTCCACGGATAGTACATCAGGAAACAGGTCAAAGTTCGGCTAGAACTATATGGTCTATATACCGACTATAGCGCGTGTACCATAACAAGCGAACACGTCGTATCGTACTATCCATATCACAGTCTAGCAGCGGCCTTGCCGACATAGATCGACGTAGCGAGCAGTCTCCTGGAGTCCTATCTAGCTCCTCATATCTCGCATAGGTGAGTCTAGGGGCATCAACCGGTCGTCGGATAGCATATAATTGTAATGCTTATATTTCGATATGAGCGCATTCAATCAGGATAATTCAGGTCATAAAATATATTCGAGCTGTAGTCTAAGTACTTGTACAAGTCTAAGGTAATATGCAGTCTAACTCAACCTAATAGAGCTAAAATAGCATAATAATGGTGAAGGCATGTCGTACTGACTAATGCTACCACCCATAAGGGACACACAAATATAAGAATTGTGTTAGTATTAAGCCGAAGAGCATGAAAATTGGAATCTCACTATATGACCGGAACGAACATTTTGCCGTCATATTTCTCCTCTGTGCAATCTCTCCTCAAGCGTCGTGGATCTGGAGCAGCAGAAAGACGCGAGCATAATACGGTGCAGGTGCCTTAGTACAAAGTATAGCAGAGAGGTCCCAAGTGGCACAAGGTTTGTGAGCGAAAGAGATTCAGCAGTGTCACAGCAGCGAGTGGAGCCTCAGACAGCGCAGCAGAGTGATTCAAGGCATTCAGAAGGAATAAACAGACGTCTTGGAGGTTATAAAAGGCAGTTGCGGAAGATTAGGTGGTGATTTGGTCCTGTGCTTACCATGGCGTAGTGGTGGTCTGGGGTGTGAGTTGGAAAGCAAAGGCAAGTTGAACTACACGTGACTTTTTCGAGCAGACAAATTCGGACGTTCGTAGGTTAGCGATGTTTAGCTGGAGTGTAGTGGTTCATACTGCTCCTACTCTAGCTAGTGCTAGGTAACACATCAGTCTGCTATGAAGGCATTTAGCCGCCCATGGCCACTTTCCTGATGTATGGACGTATATGTATCGTAATTCCAACATCTACATCCACTAAGTATCGATTGATCCTCGTTCTGCTGATACTCTGACTCTTCTGTTAAGGAAATTCTTTGAGAGATCACCCCACGATAACAATCAGTATGTCGCAAAACAATCCCTTCCTAACATAGCATCCGATGATAACAATTCAAAACAAACCATGAGAGTCTGCTCATCCTATTCTCAGCACTCTGGTGATAGTTGGGAAGATCTCATCAAGAAAGTTGACATAGAATCCGTTTTAGCGCCCGTGCTAGGAGTGATAGGCGGTGCTATGTATGGCTATGTAGTCTATATACCGACTCCTAGTGACTTCGTACTTACCTATTCTACCTAGTGCTACCTAGTACTATGGGGAGTTTAGCGTGCGTGGCATGCTTTGCTGATGCTCACAATATGAATTGAGAGGACTACGACCCTCACAAGAGATGAATGAAGTAGATAAGGAAAATATACTCAGAATTTCATGCTTCGAAAGTTACAAAGATTAGAGGACATCAATTGAATATATCTTTGCATGACTGAAACACATTGTGGCCTTTCTAGTGCGCTCAATATAGTGAATGATTTATGAACAGTATACTGACAAACACTGATGCCATCATACCCTCATGCCATGCCTTGATTTAGCAATCAAGAAAAGGAGAACTAATTGAGAGTTTGTGCCAAAAGCCACAGCGCCGCCTGTGGCTCCACCATGGCTAATTCAGCCCTCCTATTGGTCAGTTTGAACCACAGGTGGCACTGTGGCTTTTGCACAAACTCTCTAATAGCTCCCTCATTCACCCTCCATGTTTTACTAGTGTAATAGAGCCGAAAGTAGAGTAGATTACAGTCGATTATTACATTCACAATGTGACAGGAATTAAGTGAGGAATGATATATCTGTTAAGCTGTGTGCAAAGCTAAGGTTAAGATATGCCAGAGACATCTGGGATGTACAAATAGGACTTGGCTTCAGCTTCTATGCTGTGCCACTATTGCAAGTTGCATCCTAATTTCAAGTCAGCCAGGTTCAATCGGGTTTGGACAGTAGAGGTCAAGATAAAGATGTCGGAGACATCGGAGTAGTCAAGACCAAGGATCAGGACTGTAACGTGGCAAGACAATGTCAAACCAGATGTCGGTCAGAGGGTGTCAGAAAGGAAGTCTGAGATGAAGTCAAAGACAACGAACGAGAATATAACAGAGGGTAAACTAAGCTGATTTCCGGATAAGGATCTACCTAAGAATATACATGTTCTTATATACTATCATGGGACAAGATGTTGATCGGTCAAGATTGTGACGAGCTGGCGCAGAATTTCGGTGATCTATTGGTATGAATCGATAGCCTAGCATCTAATATACATACTTGCTTACTGAAAGATAAAGCCTGGAGCCCTTTTGCTTCTCTCAGAGGGTCATCAAGGTTGCCGGGAACATTCACTTCACTACAGCACCACACTGGGACTGATCTGGGGGCTGAGATTCTAGAGACAATGAGTATTCGTGAAGATGATTCTGACAGCATATCAATTGGACACTGCCAGCTTTCGCAGCGTGATGCCATAGGACACCATTTCACAGCTTGGTCTTGCACAGAGAGCGACATTATGTGACCAATTGAAAGTCCGACACGCGGCATCCGATCAACATCCTGTCTCTTTGCTTCGGAACGCACTGGCACATAAAGAACTCTAAAAATCTCTCATACTAGGTGAGAAATAGCTTCTAGTTATTCATGACATACAGCCCATAAAATTTTGTAACCAATTTCTTATGTGGTTGGGTTGTCAGCGCAATGCGATCAACATCCTGTCCAATGATAGTACTCGAGACAGAGGTAGACTTGATGGAGATAATAAAGATAAGTGGAAGGTCGGAAAGGGTCAGAGAGCAGGGTAGGTCAGAAGGAGTAATAACAAGGGAAGAGTAACAAGAATGAACAGAAGTGATCAGATAAGAATAATACTAATACAAGGTACCAGGCTACATGAATAAGGGGACGTAGCCTATGGGAAATAATTGTGTGACAGATGTAGATAAGCATGGGGCCCAATGGGGAGGGAGAAGGATAAGGTCGGCATTCGTTGGTGACAATGAGTCAGGATAAGAATGGTGATGTGTAAGTTGCATAGTTGGAGGTGTCTGTATGTGTCGAACGGAGTAGAGAGTGGTCAGAGACCTGTCGGAAGGTGACGCCAGGGCAGGGTGTAAGAATATCAGAAAATAATAAGGATATATGGTAATTCAACGGACGATGAAACGATTTGCATTAGGGGACATCATTATGGACATGTGGAATGTATTCAGTGACTGCTGGCAAACACATATATCTGACGAGCATGATGAATAACATGACATAGTGAAACACAGGCTATTATAGTTATAAGGGAGGAAGTAGGAATCTGATGAGGTTAAAGGTAAGGCAAACTAATGCCGCGAAGATGGCATCGGGCATGGTGATAAAGAGCAAGGTGCAAAAAATAGAAGAGTTGCATGCCTGGAACTTTCCGATTGCCACAGTAATGCAATCAATGGCAAGTGCGTGTTTTATTGATAAACATTACCTGGTAAATCACAAGAATAAATCAATAAGTCAAAGTGACATTGAAGCATCGGCCAGGGAACTTACGAAACACAAGTTTTATGAAATTACATGTTGAAGTGTGGTGGATTGTGCCATTTTAACATAGTCTGAATGAATATGCACTGTGCAGATAGTAGTCAGCAAATCGGTTGCTGGAAATTCGACACACCAATGTATCCCACAGAACAAATCCAGTCAGAAGAGAAAGTCAAAAGAAAGCATCTCCATCTCCTCCTTATTTAGTCTCCTTGTTCAGAAATTATTCGTATATTATTATTGCAAGTCAAGATGAGACAAAGGAAATGAATGACCGTTCAGGCGAAATGACACGATGAGGAAGACAGATCATGAAAGGAATGTGCTCCTTGTGAAGGATTAGGATGTGAGAAGAACTGATTTGTGTCGATATCTGAAGAGTATATCAGCAACAATAAATCATAGAATCATACTGGCCAGATGACCATCAGGGTGTAGTTGACTATACTAATCAACAGCTATGGATCCATTGAAGCAGAAAGCTTCATCCATTCCATTGTAATTGACCCATGATTCATTCAAACAGGGGAGCTCCAGGATCAGAGGAAGACCACGAGAAGACAGGTCACTCTCATTGAGGGAGGAATTGACGAAAGCGACGGTGTCTTTAACGTGTGGCCAGACCTGAGGCATCCGAGAGGATAAAATGGTCAGGTATATATGTTCTGTGTACATGGGAGCGATATATGATTGAGTTGTAGACTGTGGAAGAAGATGATAGGACGATTGCGTGGAAGTGGGTTCAGATGAGGTGTCACTTGGGACGAAAGAGGTTATTCAAGGTGAAGGTACAGGTGAAAGACAAGATATTGTTACTACATTGGTTTACATGATTTTATAGTGTTTAAGATCTTTTGTGAGCTATAGGAAGAGCTACATTCCCTTCACCACCAACATGTCTGTCCATGACACCAACTTCCACCAGAACGCTGGCCCCCACACCATCACTCAGTTCTCTGCTCTTGAGGTTTACAATAAGAGCAGTGCGTCCGGTGCCTTCGCTACCTCTGGCCAACAGGAGGCTGGCTTCAACTGTATGTTTAAGTGCATCACTCTTTATAACCACTTCTCATTTTCTCATCCTTAGACAATCTGGTTATCAACGACACTAAGCCCATCTGGTTCTACTGTGGTGTTAAGACCCACTGCGAGATGAGCATGTTCAGTGGCATCAACATTAGCCAGGCTTACCCCAATATGCAAAGCTCTTCTTCCACTGCCTACGTCCCTTTGAGCTCTGTCATTTCTAAGATGACCAGCATGAGCTCTGATATGATGGCCGCCTACCACTACACAAAGATGCAAACCTCTAACAACATTTATACCAACAACTGGGGTATAGGTAATAATACTCTAAAATGAATATACCTGACAATTTTATCTTATAGGTAGACTCAGATCCTCATTGCTTCTAACCCCGATGCCATCAGTGCTAACAAGGGCTTCCAGGCCACTGAAAGCCTTTGACCATCTTCAGAGACATCTCCAGCGCCATTGCCTCCACTCCCGCTGGCTCTGACGCTGCTGCCACTGGTTCCGACGCTGCTACCCCCTCCGCCTCCTCAGGTGCTCCTGCTGCCAGCGGTGCTTCCACTGCTGACAACAAGAAGACGAACGGTGTCGTCTCAATTACTTTCTCCAGCACCGCACTTGGGTTTGTCGTTGTCGCTGCATCTTCTTTGATGCTTTAAATTTTGCCATTCAGTGCTTTTGCAGCTTGTTACAGACAATATTATATTAGATTAATCGTTTTCTATTAGTAGAGCTAGAGCTTATTTTGGGTTCATTTCATAAGCACTCTTTCATTCTTCATACTCCATACTCTCGTTGTGAACACGAAAAGCGGCCACTGCATCTAATGCCAGGCTGATTAAAAGCATATCCGTTTGTTAAAAATCGAAGTTAAATGTATGAGAACTGTTTCCTGGCTAATTGACAAAAATTATCC
>KN837124.1:0-13236 GCA_000827215.1 Sphaerobolus stellatus SS14 | reverse complement strand
CGGCTTCCTTCACAACCGCAAAGCGTACATAAACCCGTCATAACCCTTATCCCCCACCGTGGCAATAGTCGTAGCGTCGACCTCCTTATCGCCCTTGATGTAGTCAAGCATACGACGTACTCCTTCTGTCCACTCGTCTTTATATTCTGGATCAGAAACTCTACCATAGCACACCACATTGTCCACTACATAAATATGCGTCGGTTAACTGCAGTATATACGGAAGAACATAATGCCTACCAATGATAATACCACCTTGACGAACAAGTCTCTTGGCTTCCTTGAAATATTCCAAGTTATTTTCTTTGTCAGCGTCGATAAATGCTAAATCGAAGGAAGGCTCGATCTTAGGCAGTGATTCGATGGCTGGTCCGACGATAACCTTGACCTTCGAGTCGAGCCCCGCATGGGCGAGATTCTGCCTGGCAACCTACAAGGGGATCCCGAATTAGCCAGATATAACTTCCTTTCAAGAATATCTCACTTCAGCATGAGTTTCTGAAATCTCAAGTGTGATTAGCTCGCCGTCCTCAGGAAGTGCTCTGGCCAGCCAAATAGTCGAGTATCTATCGTTCACATTAGCAAAACAATCTGGTTCTCCGGCAGCTCCAATTGGGTCCAGGAGGGCTCAGAGGGCTCCAGATCATGCAGGAGTTGCCGGAGAACCAGATCATTTTTCCGATGCAGCAACCGTGAGCAACGTAGTATCTCGGGTATCTCGGATATCCAAAGACTCACCCGCCCAATGTTCCTACTTCGAGGATCCGTTTGGCTTTGAAGGTTCGTGCCAACAAGTGAAGGAACTTCGCCTGATGGGAATAGCAATAATGACAGTCAGCATATCGTGTCAACGCAGACAGGATCAAGCAATAACCTAATACATACCTGGGCTTCACTAAGTGCGATGTTTGGCAGACCTGATTTAACACTGTTTTCCACAGAATGGATTAGGGAGGCGTCGGGAGTGCCGATCAAGCGTTCGTTGTGGTAGCGGTCAGACCTCTTCCATACGTCCATGTCAGTTGGGGCGTGACGTTGTGGGTGACCATCTGAGCCATCTTTCGACATGATGAGGATTCAAGAGAAGATAAGAGAGCTTTGTAGATACGTAGGTATGAACTGTTCGAGGCATGTCGTACTTGCTTTATATGCCGCCGCAGACACGATGGTGGTGACTCGTCCTATCAGATAATTAAGTATACTAAGATTTATACGAACTTAATACTTCTATGCTATTCTATGCTATTCTATTTTCGTACCACACACTCCTGAGAGCTTTGGATTCCCTGTATGCACCCTTTTGGAGTCATGATGGCTGATCAAGTCATAGTTTTACATCTTATTGTTAAGTGTTAAGTGACGCGGTGCCGTAAACATGACTTCCAACGACTTTGACTTCGGTCCCGAAGGTGACTTCAAGACTTTTGCATGACTTCGACTTCGAATCCCACAGTCACTTGACTCTTCGTGCTTGACTGGAGATTTGAAACAGC
Organism: Sphaerobolus stellatus SS14; assembly: GCA_000827215.1. Lineage (NCBI taxonomy): Eukaryota > Fungi > Basidiomycota > Agaricomycetes > Geastrales > Sphaerobolaceae > Sphaerobolus > Sphaerobolus stellatus. The sequence continues at coordinate 11,743 of KN837124.1, read as the reverse complement.
TCCGGAATTGGAATTGAAATATGTCTATTATTTTGATCATTGCTACCTATTGGCCATATACTGTTTGGATCGGTACCGAAGCGCAGTCTTGCGTCGAGCATATGACTATAATAATATAATAATAACTTAACTCGTTGCCTAAGCTGTTTAACAACTGCAGTGTTTTTCACGTCGACCTTGACACCCCTCTTATATATATATCATACGCCTGTGTAAATCTCATTGATTTATTTAGTTTGTATCCCTGAGTCAAAGTATTCTAGGAGTCAAATAGTTGTTCCTTCGACCTCGAATCCAAAGTGTTTCCTCCGCTAACAGTACTATATGACTGCACATGCGGTTCCATGCGATCCCGAAGAAACACAGCTTTTTTTGAAAGTTCCAGCGAGCGTGCCAGGGATGACTCCATTAGTTTCTAATTATGGTTGCGATGAACCGTTACTACTGCGCGAAGTGACCTGCGTCAATGACTATTGTGTGCTTCTATGTGACTCGCAAAGGGGCTCCAATAATTCCGAGTGCGTAGCTTTCGACGAGTCAGTGTATCTATGTTGCGGCAACTTGTGTATCTATCTTCCACCGAATGCCGAAAATTTTCTCGTGCACAGCAGAATCCATTTCACCAAAAATAAAATTGTATTTAAGCTCGTGACCCTGAATAAGGTTGCAACATAGGGTACGGCGGACTGGTTACGAGTCTAGCTGAGACTCCCAATTGGTATATATAATTAATAAATATGCTATATTACTATTACTTCTAATCATACACATAAACAACAGTTCAGGAATAGATTAATATAAACTAATTACGTTCCTCATACTCGACCACCTACAAAATATAAGAATTATGCGCGCATATATGCGTAAAAAAGCAAGCTCACCAAACGTAGCAGGCACAAACAGGCACCTTCCCCTCATGCGCTGCCTTCCACTTGTTTACCTATTCCCTTACCCGACTATGACCTTCATATTCCCATCTTCCCACAACCTGAGGTTTGTGAACGCTGGGGGTGATGACTTTGAAACTGGGTCGAACAATATGAGAATAGATGTGATGACATTGGATACTAGAAGGCTTTACTTACTCGAAAGATAGACGGAGGGGATCCACGGGAAATGGATGACATTGTGCAGGGGAATATCCATCAGGTGTGACACGTCCCTGAGACGCGGTCGGCTGCGAGGGATAGAGTGTACACAACCGTCAGTAGAGCCGGCGAAGAAGGTGGGAGGGAGCGTTGCAGCTGGGACGGGCTTCTGGGGTCCCTGGATGGTAAGGTATGTCGACGGATGCGCAAGAGAGGATGTAATGGACCATGTACATGGATATGTTGTACAGGATCGAAGATATTAGAGAGTTTGTGCAAAAGCCACAGCGCCACCTGTGGCTCAAACTGACCAATAGGAGGGCTGGATTAGCCACGGTGGAGCCGCAGGCGGCGCTGTGGCTTTTGGCACAAACTCCCTATTGAGAACATCTTTGAGACTGAGACTAGCGATGGCGTCCTTGTTTGTCAAGGTATTGCCAACTTGGGGGAAGTTAATCTCACTACCTGGCATCCAGGTAGTGGTGGCTATGTTGGTGAGAGAAGGTTAGCGATAATGAAACACATCTATAGACACGAAGACGTACAGAGCTTGACAGTGCAGTCGGCAGAGGACGTGACGATGCTCTTGCTGTCTGGGGACCAGCCTTTAAACAACGTGCAGGAAGAGAATTATGGCAACGGCATTGAGAGATTTGGAATGACCTTAGATTTCGCTAGCGGCGGAGCCGGTGTCGAACTAGCAGACATGGCCTAACCTGGTACGAATGACCGTCAATTCAGAATCAGATGACATGGGATGGTGGTCTTACTTCTCACGGCCATCTCACTACGGTGGTGGGATGAATATGCTGGAAGTAGGTCACGTCGTTTGTGGGGTTCTGGGAGGTGATAGCTCGTCAGGAAGGTGGGATCGATGGGTGGGTATGAGAGTGGGTATGAGGAGATGACTGACGGCGCGATCTCGAACGTGGAGTAGCGAAACGGTGTATTAGATCGCATTAGACGTACAACAATCTTCCTAGTGGCATAGATGAGCTTAATTATCCTCGTGCGAACCGATTGGGGTTGGTGCCGTGCTTGAGTATGCCCAAACGACTTTTGAGGACATGTTGTGGATAGTTCATATCACGATAGTCATCAGGAGTGTCGATATGTGGGCTAGGAAGAGGTTGCCGATGAGGTCAGGATGCGTGTGGTGGGGATCCTCGTGGGCGGCTGGCCTCGTCCGTGGAAATACTTTTACGACCAAACTAATATTCCCGGAAGATGTATTCCACCGTCTCTCCATCATGAATGCTATCCCTCGACCGCCATTATATCTGAATTCGGTGTGTATCTCTCACCTCTTATCGGATTCACGGTAGTTGTACAGTCAACAGCTCTTGATCAACGAGCGGTAACGCTTTGTTGCAGTGTGGAAGTATGGAGTCAAATTGCGACCGTGGGGACCGATTTGCTAAGCACGGAGGTATTATTCACTAATGCATGCCTCCGATCAGAGCTGAGCCCCCGCTTCCCACGCTAAACTAAAATCTACGTAGGTTGTACACGTTCAACCACCATGGAACGCCTACCGAACGAGCTCCTCAACAACATCGCAGCGGAAATCGACTGTCCCAAAGATCTTTTGGCTCTTGCAACGACTTCGAAGGCTTGGTGCGAAACTCGAACACTGTGTGGTAGAAGACGGCTTGTTTGGATTTTTTTTGCTGAGCATCCGGGTCTTGCATATCATGCTCATACCCTCGAACTAGGAAACGGATCTACTGGTACAGCACGGGTACCAGCTGCGCTTCTCGCGGCGCGGGGGATAAACTATGACAGCACTAAACTGCATCAAGCGCTATCGAACAATCTCAAGAAGGCCATGTCTTAGCTTGCAAAAGTATTGGCTAATATGGTCAATCTAAAATGCTTAGACTTGTGATATGACGCTAATATGAAGAATGTATTCCTGTCATTAGCCGAGAATCGTTGGCAGAAGCTTCGGGAGCTAACGCCTATTGACGCAGCATGACGACGCTAAGTGCTATCCTGAACACACGTCTTGCAAGCAGGTATGCCAATTCTAATGTTTTGCATCTCATTCCACTGAGCCGCATTTTATTCTTAGCTCGCTGTTTTCATCGACCTTTCGGAGATTCACATAACAATCGATGCTGGTGAAAGCTTCCGGTCGCAGTCTGCACTGTATTTAACACCAATACTGGATATGCTCATAACATGATGTCCGGACCTAACCGACCTGGGTTTTAATCTCCATAGGGGTATAACACATCTAGATTTCTCAAGCAACGTACATGGCGGCGACAGAAGCGCTTGACGCTGGGTAGTGGCACGCTATCCCACATCCTGCCTTGCACGGTGCGGTAAAAGACAAAGAAGGAATTGAAAACCAATCGTACACTCAGAAAGAAAAGGCAGATTTGATGACCAAATTCCTTGTCAGACATTCCCATCTTGAATTACTGAATATTTTTCACTCGTATGCGTTCATGCCAGAATGCCTTACCGTCGATGATGTTCCAAGTCTAAAGTCCTTCTGTCTATGTTGAAGAAACAGAGGCGATGGAGGATATGGCTATGGTCTGCCAGATGGATGCTTTCCTCTTTCTCAAGTCCTTTCCTTGGAGGTAGCGTCTGGGCTGGAATACTTCGAAGGATGGATCATGGAGGGATGTGTCTTCCATTTTGACTAAAGTGACTTCATTAAGGACTTTTTCCCTTTGTTTGCCCCGTTTCACTTTTTTGGTTCCTTTTTTGGGGGCGGTTCCCCGGTTGGACTGGTTTGTTCCCCTTTTTGTTCTTTCTTCGGAACCAATTACCTTTTTTGTAAGTGATCATTTAGTCTCAATTTTTCAACAACAAATTATTGAAGGCGATCTTAAGATAGTGGCGATATAGAGACTTTATTACAGAGATTTTTTCCAAACTCACACATTGGGCGCGTTTTGCTGACACGTCGCAGGACCTATATCTGCTATGATGGTGGGCATCTCCAAAGGACAAAGCGTTTGATGAGTTCTTGAGGTGCCTTTCCGCTGGGTTGAGAAAGCTCAAGTATTTCCAAGAACCTACCCTTTTCAAACAGCCAGGCGCATACGAGTGGGTAGAGATACTACGAGAGGCTGATAGTAATTATCAGGAATATCGAGAGACAAATGATGTGGAAGCCTCTCAGTATTGGGGAAACGTCTATGAATCGATGGTCCAGACATTTTAGTAGGCTACAGTTTAATCTCATCTCTTAAAATCTCCTAGATGAGGGATGTTGTGAATTTTAAAGCGGAACGAGAAAAGTAATGTATGGGCACGAAGTCCTTATTTTATCCAATGAAATAGTTGTACCCCATTATGGCAGTGTTTACATGCTTTGCTTTGTAGGATATCACCCCTTCACAAGGGATATATCTCGGTTCCCCGTTTCTTATGAGGTTTTCCGCGTTCCTACTACAGTTCCTGGACTTTGATAATAATTTTTCCTTTAGCAGTGCGCTTCAACATTGTATCGTAAGCCTGTTCTCTTGTATTAATCCCATTTTTCCAATTTATTTGATGCAATACTGACCCTTAAGACATCCTCAAATTCCACGATCTCATCAACTACGACTCTGAGCTTCCCCTCTTCCACCAGTTGCCCTAATCGTGCTGCCTTGTTCCCATTTGGGGTTGTACTGATCATCAAATAATTTCGGGGAATTCCACCAAGGAAAACAGGAAGCCATGTATTGATAAACGACCGGAAGACAGTCATCGATGGTCCTTCAAAGTTACCAACATTCACCACCGTTCCGTTAGGCTTCAAATATTGTGGAGAATAGATGAATAGATCTTGGGTACCTATGGTATCAAATATCGCGTCAAAAGGTTGTTTTTCGTACTCTAGACCGAGGTATTTGTGCAAGGGTTTATTTGTACGATAGTCGACTATCTAATGAACTGAAACGTAAGGCAGTATTCCAAAGAATTTTAAGCATTCTTACCTGATCGGCACCTAGTCCTTTTACCAGCTCTGCATTTGCGCCAGAACAGGTAGCAACTACATATGCCCCTTGAGCCTTTGCGAGCTGTACCACCATGGTACCTACACCTCCACTACCACCATTCACAAGGATTCGATCGCCTTCTTTTACCAGTACCGCGCTGAACATATTCAACGCCGTTTGTCCCGCACCACTCAGTCCCGCCGCCTGCACCATACTCATACTCTGAGGAACCACAGCCACAAGCGACGAAGGAATGACGATGTACTCCGCAAGCGTGCCTTCCCCAGCAATTAACCTCATCATTGGAAGACATCCGAACACAGGCGTTCCCGGTGCAAATTCCTTTGGCGCAGCTGGCCCAGCGAGGTGGATGACTCCGGAAAATTCACCCTCTGCAATTGGAGATGTAGGCCCGCGTAAGAGACGACGAACTAAGGGTGGTATTGTGGCCATGGTTATGTAGCACCCTGGGTTAAGACCTACGCATGAAACGCGGATCAATAGATTTGATTTGGCAGGAGGAGATGGTGCGGGATAGGAATGGTCTAGGGAGAGGATATCACGAGGGAGGCCTTGGGACGAGAATGTCCATGCCCGCATGCATTTTGGGAGGGTAGATGAGGACATAGTGGAACACAACGATTGGTAAATACTCTAGTCGACCTTAGGAGATACTTATATGTAGTGATGTAGCCGTTGATAGCCGTGGTGATGTCGAGTGCTAAAGCTGTGCCTGTTACGCACATCAAAAGAAGATGTTTGTGATCCGTAGGCATAGTATCCATGTAAGCACCTACGCAGTCCAGCAGTCTTATTCCGAATTCGCAATGAATCACAATATTGTGTACATAAAGTAAATATAAATATGCACTTCGTCTCCTGACATTGCCGTCTTTCTACTATTCTGACTCTGATGATGCTTTACGCTTGGTAAAGCATAACTTGGCTTTTGGATTTGGCACGGTGAAAATGTTAAATGAGAAGGACCTGGGGTTTTTGGAAGCTCCTTCCGGGAATGATATATCATAGGCAAGCAGAATTTCCGCCAAAATAATTTTAACCATAAATGCGGCACTATATAACAGGTAGTCAGTATCTATCCTTGAGTATAGAACAATTGAAAGCTACTTACAAAAAACGTCCAGGACATGCATGCTTTCCTGTACCAAAAACTATATAATTATTTGTAAGTGTCGTGAAAGAGTGTTTCGCGTCTGATTGAAGCGTATCCTTTCCATTTTGGCGCAGCTTTGAAAAGCGGAAAGGATCGAATACTTCTGGTTGACTGTAAACTTCCGGATTCAGATGCAAGGGCTTAGGAGCCAACGCGACTACACTGCCTTCAGGAATCACCGTCCCGTCGGCAAGTGTTGCGTCGCGAAGCGTAAGCCTGGACGACCCCACTGCAACACTGCGTATCAGCTGTCTACTTTCCCAGCCAACATGAACGCGTACCTGAAAAGAGAGAGTGGAAGCGGCCTATTTCCCTCAGGAGGGAGTCTAACATGTGGAATTTTCCAACAGCAGTTTTGTTACAAATGCCGCCTTCGCTTTCCATGGCCGATTTTATCTCAGTCCGGATCATATCAATCTGTTCAGGTGACATCTTGGCTAATTCAAAGAGTGCGTGAGTAGTGAAAATTGCACTGGGGGCCTTGTTAGTACTCGTAGAGAAACGACTAAAATATTGGACACGAACGAAGTATGTATAGATGCCATGTTGAGATGCACCACTCGAACGGCCAGTTTTTCAGGAGAGTTTATGTGCTCTTCAGGGGCATATCTCAGAAGAAGATCGGTTATAGTTTCTGGATTGTCCTGGCTCTCTGTTCAATATATGGAGCATGACGTGATTTAAAGACACACCTGCTGTGCATATTGTATTCGATATTGGATATAAGGCACCAAAAGGCGGATAGCTTCATCTTTGCTTCCTGCTATCATCGAAAATAATTTCCAAATTGCCCTGTTGGATGAAACTTATCAGAATTTTCCTGAGTTCGGACTCATAATAGCTCACGGCTTCATGATTTGGGGGAACCAGTTCAAAACTTGAGACATGGGAATCGCTTGCTCTGCGACGCTGACTTGTCTGCGAAGAAATTCCTCGTTGCGACATCCGGGTGCACCAATCATAGCGCGGTTGCTGATACGAGCCAGGAGATGAACTATTGTCTCAAACAGTGGCACGGAAACTGAACCTAAGATAATAATTAAATATTGTGTATCTCCCTCGTCTCGTTGCACCTACCCGATTCTGGCACCTTAAATGCCTCTGGAACCGCCAGCTGTACTTCATCTATAACTGCAGGGACCAGGGAGGTAAGGGTCTTTATTGTTTCAAGGTGATAAGGATGTGTTATGATATCCGATGCAAACATTATCCCCGGTTGAAAGAGCTAGAATCAAACTAAGGTTAACTCAAGCATATTGTTCATAATTTTTCGACCCCGACCTGCATGGCACGCATGGGGGCGTTGAACTATAAATATTATTAGGGATTAGATTGAACTGGCAGACATGTACTACCTACCACTGTATCATCTGACTTCCGGAGTAGTTCAACATGTTCGGGACCAAGTACAATCCATTCACCACTCATAGAGGGCAAGACAAACGGCTTTCCGCCAAATCTTTCAAAGCCTTCTTCAACAAGACCATCGCTATCGAGAACAGATCGAAGGACGGCCCATGCATAACCAAATGGTCCTTGTGGGCCTACGCGAGGTAGAGTTGCGCGGGATCGGCGTGATAAATAATGCACCGAGAAGAAGAAGAAGAGAATGAAGATAAAGATAAGGATAGAGCGATCCAGCATTTTGTAACTTGTTAATCCCGTTCCCTCACGCCACGGGATAATAGACAAGCCAGAGACTTTGCACAACTAGGCCTTATATCAAGCTTTGAGCTATTAATTAACAGTGGTGCGCAGAGGAACATTGAGCCCAAATTAGCAAAATGATGCTTTTATCACATATTTGTCTCTCGATCAGAAGGAGTAAACGAGTTATCATGCGGAGCCGATCGAGCAACCATCAATCAGATTATCTGGTTCCTGCTCAGAACCAATAAGCCGTCTATCACAGATGGGCTGCTCGAGTAACCACTCTAAGCTGCCGGCTCGTGATGATAGCCAATAAGCTATTTGTTCAGCATACATCAATATGAGTTGGGCTCTAGACTTGGCAGAGATTAATGATAACACTATTTCCAAATTGAAGTCACCTACTATATTTGTGTACGATGGCCATCAATACTTATGGTACTTCCATGATGCTACGGCTCACAGGCTGTCTGATCCGGTGTCGCGTTGGGATTTTTGACAGAATGTGGACAGAAGTCCATAAGATAGGAGTTATACACTCTCCGGTGGAAAAGTCGTTAGCGCCCGACGGTCGTCGACAGTCGTCCATGACAATCCTCGACTTGCAGCGGCTGCGGGTAGTTTTCCTAAGCTAAATAGGGCTATAGGGCTTATAATAACTAATAAAGATGAATACCAACCATTTCTCGGTTTTTTTAGGTCAAAATAGCATGAATACTGACCAAATCGTCCGTGGTCGGTGGGCACACACTAACTTCCACTGACTTCCGTCAACTTCAGGCAACTACCGAAGTCTTTTGGAAAGTTACTCTATGAAACTCAAGCTAGTTTTGAGTTTTATTGGCTGTATCCCTTTACTGGAGTGATTTTCAGAGTCTACTGAGGTTTTGTGAACACTATCGGCTAATTAGACTTGCCAATAATCTTATCTGATTTGAAGCATGGGCATCTCGTATATGCACCGTTTTTCATTACATGGCTTTCATTCATTGAACAAAGATCAAATATGGGTAAGAAATCGAAGAAATTAAATGAATATGAAGTTTTCATTCAGAGTTAATGACCGTCGTCGACTGTCGTCGCTGTCTGAGAGTGTACCTGACGGCTCCTGGAAGCCGCTGGTGGTTTGATGCCGGTGTGTGATGGTCATCGGCAATCCGTGACTTTTCAAGCGGAGAGTGTATTACTGTAAGATAGCGGAACGTTAGTGCCGGTCTTCCATGTAGTAGCGGTCGTCGTCGACGACCGCTAAGGTGTGCTGGATTTAACGTTCCGCTATCTTAAAGGAATACCATCAATCAGATTATCTGGCTCTTGCTCAGAACCAATAAGCCGTCTATCACAGATAGGTTGCTCGAGTAACCACTCTGGGTTGCCGACGATAGCCAATAAACTGTTTGCCCAGCATCTATCAATATGAGTTGGGTGCTAGACTTGGTAGAGATTAATTATAACACTACTTTCAAATTGAAGCCACCTCCTACTATACTTGTGTATGATGGCCATAATACTGATAGTACCTTCACGCTGCTGCAGCTCACAAACAGTCTGATCCGGTGTCGTGTCGGTATTTTTGAGGGAATGTGGAGAAGTCCATAAAGAAACAGTAGGTTTAAGCTCTTTCAAAGGATTACTCAAAAGAGCAAGATTTAGCAATAAATTGATACAATACCATATGCTACGCAAAACGATGTTCTCACCTAACATCTTCTGTTGTTAATGCGGAACATGGTGTTTCTCGCCATTTTAAAAGCCGATAGATATCAATCAGATAATTACGTATAAGGAACAACCGTAGCTATCCCAAACTTTTATTTTTTGATAGCACTGAGTGCATTAGTTAGCAACGCAACAAGAATACTGTTGTGGACCATACGGAAGGGAATAGGAATCATCGGAGCCGTGAAAGTGCCAAGGTCAATCTTGAAAATGAGCCAAAAGATAGTCAGTGTACTAGTATAATTTGATGCGATTCGGATGCGAGCACGCGGAACGCCTTGAGAGGCATCATGATAGAAGCATCATGACACTGCATGTCACAGGCATCATCTTATTTCCCTTGCCAATCTTAGAGAACTATTTTTTATCCTTCTTGGAAATAATTATTCCTTAATGTAAAACCTATAAATCCTATAACAGAAAAGCTAATTCTCTCAGTCTCATCTCTGATCCTGGGAGCCCTTTGAAATGCTGGACTACATACAGTCGACGCTCCCTTACCATGCCTTTCTCGCTTCGTCAACGCTGCTGGCGCTCCTGCTCCTCTTTTTCGTTTTTCTCTTCATCGTCTCAAGTTTAAAAGCTTCTAAAGAACACGCCGCCGTGCCAGCATCCTTACCTTGGATAGGAAGGAACTCTAGCGAGCTATTTGCATCAGTCCGTGCCAACTTCTCAGGATTGATAAACTCGGTGAAGCTTTACACTGAAGGCTATCGCAAAGTCAGTGTTTATCTGTCGTAAAACTTGGCATTCCTGATTGTTGTCACATAGTATTCCAAGCAGGATCAAATCTACGTAGCACCGACTTGGACTAAAGGCCCGCAAATAATCTTACCCCCGTCAATGTCAAATTGGCTAGCAGCGCAGCCAGATGCCATTCTTAATGCAAAGGATTGTACATTTGAAACAGGTTTGTGATCCACTTGTTTACCTAAGTAACCACAGTGTGGAACTGTAAATTTAACCCACTTTATAGCTCAGTTTACTTATACCGTTGGCCATCCTGAGATTACATCAAATGATATGATAGACCTCTTAATCAAGAGAGAGCTCACTCGCACCATTGGTACGCTTAATAATGAGATCTTAGAGGAAGTTGAAGGTACCATGGAAGAACTTTATGGAATCGATAACCAATGGAGAGAAGTCGGCGTTTTCGACACCCTAACTAGGACTGTAGGACGAGCGTCCAATAGAGTATTTGTCGGGAAAGAACTGTGTAAGTGGTATTGAGGTATTGAGACTGCCTGGGAAATGTTCTAAGCCAATATAGGCTCCAATATGGACTTTGTGATGTCTGGCGTTCGGTTTGCTAGAGACATCTCCGTCAGCAGTTATGTCCTCCACATGTTTCCCAAAGCGATGAAACGGTATGTGTTGGACCCCCTCTCCTCACTGTCTATCTCACCTGACAATTATCACAAACAGTGCTGTGGCTTGGTTCGCTACAATTCCCAACCGCCGACATTCTGGAATAGCCATGAAATATCTGCAGCCTCTTATCAAGACGAGAATAGAGGACATGACTCACAAACAGAATGATCCCACATACTCGTTTGAAGAGCCCGTGCGTTGTGGCAGTTTGAGTTGTGTAGACTTTGATCCACTGATCTCCCTGCAGAACGATTTCATTACCTGGATGGTCCGTGAATCCTTCAAGAGAGATACAGAAGATGAGCGGTCTGTCTACGCCCTTGCCTATCGTATCGTACTACTCAACTTCGCTGCCATCACCACCTCTACGATTATGGCGACAAATGCATTACTCGACATTTGGAGTGCGCCAGATTCAGACAAAACTGTTACGTCACTTCGCGAGGAAGCACAGCGCGTCTTCCAAGAGCATAATGGAGAATGGAGTAAATTGGCGCTTTCGAAGCTCTACCGGTTGGATAGCGCCATAAGGGAGAGTGCTCGTATTTCTGGTGTGGGTGGAACAGCGATCGCCAGGAGAGTCCGGGCGGAAGATGGAATCAGTCTTCCCAACGGATTATGGGTTCCTAAAGGAGCGACTATTGGTGTCTCTATGGATGGTGTCCATTTCGATGAGGCGTTCTACGCTAACGTCAACGAGTTTGATGCTTTTCGCTTTTCGCGACCCAGAGAGGAAGCACTATCACTTGGTGAAAAGCCTCAGAAAAACGAAGACCTCGTTACGACATCAA
>KN837123.1:764202-776622 GCA_000827215.1 Sphaerobolus stellatus SS14 | reverse complement strand
GAGCCTTTCTGACATTCTTCCGCTCGATAGCCATAGAGGCACGAGCTTCTTTGCTTTCACACCCTCCCTTGCCGCATACCCTACTGTTTTTATGTAGTTGCACTTTGTTTTTATTTTTGTTTATTTTTGTTTTGTTTTGTATTAGGCTAGCGCCGGCTGATGTACGGCCCTTTTCGGTTGTACAAAGAGCGTCTGCCTCGCAATATATCTCATTGCTCGCCCAGCGTCACCAGGAGGATAATAGAGCGTTGACTGGTGTGTCGCGCGGCGTGTCGCTTAGAGGTCACGGCAGGTCACACTGCAAGTAGTCTTCAACCCCTAACACTTAGACATTCCAACTTGTCCCATGCTGCCCTGTGTCCTCTCAACTCCGTCGACATAGTCTCCTTTTGACGATGTGATACCTCATCTCCTCTGGCCCGAAAGCGGTGTAGAGACACATTCCCTACAGCCTGCAGGACTGAGCATCCCGTAAACCTCGACAAGTTGAAAGAGTGAATCCATTATCAGAGTCTCGACCTGCTTCTTTGCTGATGTTAAACTGATACTTTCTAATTGATTGTCATGCCTGATTTACAGCCTATTCGAACCAAAACAATCAGATGCCTGCAGTCGACTAATTATCTGAATTTATTTTCAATTGGTTGGACAGCTGTTCTCGTCTTCTTCCTCGAATCAGGTCCACCACATGTCCACCATGGGTTATGACATCCATCTGAATGCCCCGAATCTCAAAATGGATTCACAAGCCCTTCATGGATTTTCTGGTATTTGTGCTGAGGACGAAATCTATACACAGGGTTACCATTATCAGCTGTAGCGTTACAGCATAGCAGATAAGTAATGCATGTAAATCTCATCTGCAATATACGAAAATTCGTATACAGAGTTATATTATGTGTCATTCATTGAAAAACGAGTCAGTTTCGCTTAGAGTTAGGCTGACGAGCAGTTAACGGGCAAAGAATAGCTGCCGAGACGCATCAGCAATATATCACGTGACCATTTCACTAGTCGTCAAACTTCAGCAACTGAATAATTCTCACTACCTCTCCTGAAATTTAAAGGTAAATTCTCAAGTTGAGAGGTCAAAGCGATATAGAAATGAGAGTTTGGGAGAAAGGATCAATGGCCCAATATTAATAGCACAGGAGAGGCCATTGACTTATTGCCTTCGTACTTCATGGCTGTATTCCTACTAGCTCAAACCCTCTATATTTCAACTGTCTAAGATATGCAGGGGTCGCTGTCGGGCGGTTGGTGTCACACTCTGTCGGGAGTGTGACGGATGCGGCGTTTTTATGGGTTAGATCAAGATCCTGCCAAGATCCCGATTACCGAACCGTAACAATCGACTAGAACTCATCCGTTTCCTGCCATCATGACATCATGTCGAAAGCACGCCAGGTGAAGAGGACCTTGGCGAGGAATGGATGCCATAGCTTGGAGGATGTTGAGTATATACTATCTTTGTAGAATAGGATGCAACGCTTGGCATCATCAATGCGCAGGCGCCCGCGCGTATACGTGTTTTCGCCCGCGTAGACCTGAAAAATTGACACAGAAGGGGATCAAAAGCAATTTTTGGCAGAAGCTCTCGTAGCATAGTGATGATACTGTTACGTAAGTGGTTAGATCTGGATTATCTAATCCTTCTCCAGTTGACGCAGGGTTCGATTCCGATAGTGAGCGAATTTTTTGGAGGGGAAAAAAAGAAAAAAAAGCAACTTGGCCCGGGGCCAAGTTGCTTTTTTTTCTTTTTTTTTTCTTTCCTTCTTTTCTTAAGATTAAGTAATATTAAGTAGAAAGCTTTTTATTTTAGTTATGGTATAAGCATTAAAAGTAAATAAACAGTACAAGGGAGAGCAAAGCTTTGAACACCAAGTACACAAGCGCGTGGGAAGCCGCCTTACCAAAAAAGGGGCGCTGCATCATATTCTACAGAACGAGTATTGCCTCGAGGATGTTCGAGTACGCAGGGGGAGTAGGATTTGTTGGCGTCGTTTAATGCATCGAGTGCGTACATCGCGTTGTAATCCGTCTTGTAGTGCGCCCTCCTTCAGGCGGCGCTGTCAAGATCCCACATCCGCCCTTGTCTTCCGCTGAAGAATCTGGTGCCTCGCAATCCTGCATCGACGTTGCCAAGCTCTAGAGCCTCTTGCAGACCGCCTCAGCCGGCCAAAGCACCTCCAGGTCTCGTTCTCGCGTCTGCACCCGCAGCCAGGGTCGCAGGGCACCACTTCCCACCCAAGCTCATCAACTGTTTCGACACCCAGATCGTCTTCAACCGCTTCTCGAAACACTATTTCCGCGATATTGTCAGCTTGTGTCTCAATGAGTTGATGGAGCGAATTATACATAGGGCGGTTTGATGAGTGGTACGCCTTGCGCTTATCCATTGCAGCCGCACCATCAGTCCGCTCTCGCTGGGGTGATGGACTACCTCTCCATTTCCAGTACACCTCGTCCGATGAGTACAGCGTAGTATACTCGGCCAAGGACGCCGAATGTCGATCCCCAGTTAGTAGACTGCGTGAGCATGAGGAACGACGCGAGAGCAGTCTGGGGTCTATGTGACAACACAGCGTGTGTGACGCGTGACTCCCTTCGTCTCGCGCCACCATCGCTAGCCCACATCCAGACAAGACAGAGGCCCGTAGCCTCACTGGATCTTTTATTCTTGTTTAGGACATCTACCCTTCATACTCTTTAAGCCCACCACTCGTTGGGAAAAACTTCCAAGACACCCATTATGGTCAACAACACCGGCCATCTTTCGGACGCGGCCTGCCCTGATTTCGCCAGCGTAGAGTACACCGCGGCACGTTTGGTTTTCATATCTGCCGAGGTTACAGAAGTCGACGCAGTATCCATTCTGCGGAAGGCGTGGATAGCCAATGATCTCATAGACCGTGACCGGCAGCGACGGCAAAAGGCGGAAGAAGCTGCGACGGCTCTAGCAGAAGCAGCAGTAGAAGCTCAACGGAGAACAGATGAGCAGACAGTACGCGAAGCTAAAGAGGCGGCCGACGCAGACGATGCACTGCAGGAAGACAAGAAGAGGAACAGGGCGAAGTATGCGACCATCCCCATGCGTGACCCACCGACTGTGCGGGCCGAGATAATTTCCCCATATGCCCAGCGCAAGCTGGAACGGGGGTTCTACGTGGAGCTGTCTTATTTCACCAAAGAAGGACTGCAAGCCACAAGGAAGGCAGCCGGGCATGCGGAAGATGAAGCTATGCTCCCCATCATCGACCCCGTATCCGGTGCCACGTCCTGGGTCCCTGCTGCCGCCAAAAGAGAATCATTCTCTTTCAAGGAAGATGAAGAGCTATCCTGGGAGGAATTCACTATAGCAGCCCCACGCATGTTGCTCGCTTTCCAACATGCCAAGTGGCCCGAACCTCGCATCAGGATGTTCTCGGAGTTCTGGGGGAACCTGCTTAGGCACCAGTTCCGGCTATCAGACGACCCGCTAGATATCAAGACCCTTTTGGTATACCAAGCAGAACAGCGCCGTGATTGGCATCATGCCATCCTGGCCCCTGACGGCGCATGGAACCTTGGAGCAATTAGTGAAGAATTGCTCAGGAAAACATCAGACCTCGTATACAGAGCTGCTAGAGAGAGAGCAGATAAGGAGCTTAGAGTGCAGGTAAGACTTCATTCACATCCCGCTTCCCCCGTTTTTCGCCTGTTTGCCCGTTCCCACACTCCTGCCCCCCTCCCTTTTTCCCTACCTGCTCCCGCTTCACTATCCCGTTTCCCCATCCCATTTTAATTTTACCCCGCCCCCCGTCGCCCGTCCCATCATCCCGTTTCCCCACCCCATTCTAAGTTTATCCCGCCCCCCGTTGCCCGTTGCCCGTGCCCGTTGCCCGTTGCCCGTCCCTGCCCGCCAGTCCCGTATACTGATTATTATTTACAGTGGGAATTTCGCATGAATGGCTTGATACCCCCGAAACACGCCCTCACACACGGACGAGCATCCCCGCCCCAAAGCAGCCTCAGGTATAACGCCATACCCGAGAGGGGCCCCCCGGGAGCCAGGGGGGGTTTTCGCAGCAGCGCAGGGGTCGCCTACCCACCCTGCGCGGTATGTCTCGGGAGGCACGAACACAGGGTGGCGGAATGTTGCGCGACCCGTACCTGGGACGGCCTCTATCAAACAGTGGCCAAGCGGCAGGACAAGAAGCTGTTCCTCCACTCAGGACAGCCTCTTTGCTACCGTTGGCAAGGTACCACGGGGTGCACCAGTTCAAGACACGACAACCAACACCTGTGTTCAGGGTGTGGGCAGTCATCACACGGACTCACCTCTTGCCCTCGTATTCCAAGCGCGAGCGGCGTATGATGCGGATGCCTGGGAGAGCTCCCTGGCACAGTTCGGCCTGCTGGACAGGTACAAGACGGTGCCCAAGGGACTACGGGAAGGTTTCATTTTCAACTTCCCTCGCATCCTTCAGACACAAACGCCACCCAACGGCAGCTCAGTGGTGGAGTATGCCAAGATATTCACACAGAGTGTTAAAGCCGAAATCGACAAGGGGCGTTATGCGGGCCCTTTCTCCCAGGCGGAAGTGGAAGCCCTCATCGGGCCTTTTCAGTCTTCCCCGATCTCCATCATTCCAAAGCCTGGCAGGATTTCCAAGTTCCGGAACATTCAAAACTTATCCTTCCCACGCGAGCCATCCTATTCATTCCCCAACCCCTCCATTAATTCATGCATCGACTCGGACGATTTCCCATGCACATGGGGGACCTTTGATACCTTCTGCCTCACCGTTGTTAGGCTACCCCCCGGCTCCCAAGCGGCGGTCCGTGATGTGGCAGAAGCCTACCGGACCATCCCCTTACACCCGTCCCAGTGGCCAGCGGCTGTTACTAGGGTCAGCCCGGACTCCTTTTGCATTGATGGATACCTCTGCTTCGGGGCGACAACTGCGGCGGGCGGCTACGGTAAGCTGGCAGGCGCGGGGGCGGACATTTGTCGGGCGCGGGGGCTGGTGCCGTTGGCAAAGTGGTTGGACGACCACGTGTTCTTCAGGATGCTACGAGAGCACATCGCAATGTACAATGGACACAGAGCGGAATGGAGAAAGGAGATTTTGGCCAGAGGAGAACATCGCAGTGGGGGACGCCTCTGGTTTGGAGGCCGGGTTTTCGAAGACGGCTCTCTGGAACAGTTTGATGAGGATTGTCAGTTCCCCTGCCAAGACCTTGCGGCCGCCTCACCACGCTCAGCAGAAGACTCCAAATATTCCTACTGCATGGCAGACATTGACGAGGTGTCGCAGATGCTCGGGATCCCATGGGAGAAGTCCAAGGACATTCCCTTCTCGGCTCGGCCCACATATATTGGATTCATCTGGGACTTGCAGCTGCTCACGGTGGAGCTCACGCCTAAAAAGCAAACTAAGTATATACTTGCGATCCAAGAATGGCAAGCGAGACACACACACGTACTCCAAGAGGTCCAATCCCTTTACGGGAAACTCCTCCATACCTGCTTGGTCGTGCCTGATGGGCGATCCCGGCTTACTGAGCTGGAATCCATGCTGGGGTACTGCCGCGACCGTGCTTTCGTTCCACGGCACGCTCCCCAGGCACTCAGCAACGACCTACGCTGGTGGACGGCCCTCCTCAACCAACCCCGAGTTCTTAGAAGCATCCCACGGCCGGTCTCTCTCATTGACCTCGGGGCTTATTCCGATGCCAGTTCAGGCATCGGAATCGGGATCACCATTGGCGGCAGATGGCGCGCATGGAGACTCATCCCTGGATGGAAGACTCAGGGAGGCACCAGGGACATCGGCTGGGCAGAAGCCGCTGGGTTTGAGCTTCTGGCCCGAGCTATTCTTGCCCAGAACACCCCACATGCGCACTACAAGCTCTTCGGTGACAACAAAGGTGTCGTCGAAGGGTGGTGGAATGGACGTAGCCGCAACCCGGCCATCAATCTCGTTTTCCGTCGGATCCAGGACCACCTACAACAGCTCGGTGCCTCAGGGGCAATACACTCGGAGTACGTCCGCAGTGCCCTCAATCCTGCCGACGGACCTTCTCGCGGTGTTTATCCCGCCACAGATCTCTTACTCCCGCCCATCATCCTCCCCCCTGAACTCCGAAGCTTCCTCATTGACTCTCAGGAAGGACCTTCCCCGACCGAACGGCGGCTCCTCAGAGAAGGAGCGTACTCAACGGCTGCTGGGAAGCTTATTGCCGGCATCCCTGGGAACGAATGGACCAGAAGGGTTTTCACAGACCAGGCCTTCAGAGAGCAGCGAGAATTTGCGTTTCCAAGCCCCGCTGATCACACCTGGCAATAATACAGGCACTCCTAGGCCCTACCAACCTGGACTCGCACCACGCCCTTCCCCCCTGAGACCGCATTGCCTTGCCCAGGATAGGCTGGTGCAATGGCTACCGCTATTCTCTCGCATCCCGGGCGCAGGGCTGACCGAAGCAGAACTCACCAGGATCCTCCAAGTCCTGGCCGCTTCTTGGGCCCCGGGGACCAAGTCAACTTACGGTGCGGGACTGCTCGCATTCCATGTCTATTGTGACACCCGGGACATCCCTGAATCCAGGCGGTGCCCCGCCGACACCGTGCTATTATTGTCATTTACGGCGGCATGCGCCGGGTCGTACTCAGGTTCCGCATTAGCCAATTACATCCATGGATTGCGGGCGTGGCACCTCTTGCACGGGGCTCCTTGGGCCCCCGCCGGCGAAGAGTTAAAGGCGGCGTTGACAGGCGCAGCCCGCCTTGCGCCCGCCTCTTCACGCAGGGAGAAACGGGATCCATGGACTGTAGCCATGATCCGGCAGATCTGCTCCGTACTTGACCCGAACAACAAGTTGCATGTGGCAGCTTACGCATGCCTCACTGTGACCTTCTGGACTATGGCCCGCACGGTAGAATTCGTGGTCTCTGATCTGCAAAGTTTCACAGCCTCGCGGAATATCACCAGGTCAATGATTCGGGAAGATGTGGATAGGAGTGGGAATTGGGTGCTCATCTTCACACTACCCTGGACGAAGGTGAAGCCAGAAGGAGAGGACGTTTACTGTTCTAGACATGACGGCCCTGCTGACCCCATCGCGGCCTTAATCAATCACCTGCGGATCAACAACCCCCCTCCGGATGCCGCTCTTTTCTCCTGGCAACACCACAACGGGATGCGAGTGCTCACACGGAGTGCTTTCACGCAGTGCATAAGCGACGCTGCCACACGTGCAGGGCTCCCCAAGTTGCATTTCCATGGACTCCGCATTGGATCTGTGCTGGAGTACCTACTCCGCGGGACCCCCTTCGAGGCGGTAAAGACCATGGGTAGGTGGAGCAGCGACAGCTTCACCTTATATTTACGCAAGCACGCTGTGGTGCTTGCCCCGTACATCCAAAACTCCCCGATTTCCTCCCAGTTCCACAAAATTATCCTGCCTCCGGTACGCTGAGCCAAAGTAAGTACCCTCTTGCCTACCCTGGGGGGGTTCTCCTTCGCGGAACGCGTCGCGAGGCTCCTACCTTTAGGGAATCACCGCTCATGAACGCCCCCAGATCCTCGTCCTACATACCCAGCTGGAACCCCTGCGGGGTTTCCCCCAAAAATCACTCAAAACTTCGTTGGTTATGTTTTACCGGTCCTAGTCACTCCTCATCCTAACAATATACTGCATGTATTCTCGAAAGATATAACATAAGTACCCCCGTTATCCCGCGTCTCTAGCTACAGGACTACATAGACAATTACGTATATGTATGTCATGCCGCCGAATATGGGACGAGCGTCGTCTTCGAGCCCAGAAGTTACAGCCCCATGTCGACGGTGCCGTGGTCCACAAGACGCTACGGCCTGCTGCAGGACCATTGCAAATACGACATTCTCTTTTTCATTGAGCGCACCCACACGCCCAACGATTCTGTCACCGACCTCCCCACGTGTGAGGTTGCAGTAGCCGCATCGACTGCCCTCACACACATCCTCAACGTCCCACCACCGCATACTACGGAATCGATTTACTTGAGGGCGTTGTTCTATGCGACAAGGTGTCCCGAAAAAGTTCGAAAAGAGCCCGCGGAATGGGTTTAGGGATTTCGTGGCGAGTGCGAGGGCCGGGTGGTTTAAGGCTTGGTTGGTAGGGATTATTGGAATACGGTTGATCATGCGAGGGCAAACGATTGTTTTGATAGGGGGACGAGGCCGGCGTGGAGACTTGTTATTATGTACGTTCTCCTTCGACGTTGGGTACTGGTGCTAACGATCTTTGTGCAGCGTCTTGGTATGGTTCGTCTCCTCGGGCAGCTTGGTCTTTCAACATCGCCGGAGACCCCGATGCAGCTGCTGCAAGAGGCAGCGAAGAGGTCATCCATCGAGTTGCCTCATCCTACTTACGTTCATGGATTGGAAGCGTTTACGGCTACGAAGGTCGAGGAGAGGTAATATGTACCGTTGATTCCACAAGGTGCGTGTGCGTGTTGCTCTTAGACGATCGCAGGCTGACACCGGTGACGTGTAGGATCCTCACCCACTGCTGAAGCTCACAAACATATCGAGCGTGCTGCGTATCTTGGCTTCGCACCTGCGCAGTATAAGCTTGGGCATGCATACGAGTATGCGGCTCCACCGTTTCCGTTCGATCCTCTGCTTTCCGTGCAATACTACTCGTATGTCTTTCTTGCATCTTCTATCTTGATCAAGACTCATGCACCTTTAGTCTCGCATCTCAACAAGGTGAAGCAGAGGCTGATATGGCGCTCTCGAAGTGATTCTTCTGTGGTGCAGAGGGTGCGTTTGAGAAGGATGAGGGGTTGGCGGTGACGTTTGCGGATAAGGTGCGCATAACTAATATCCTTGTCCCATCGGCGAATGATGTTGATGTTGACTATCTGTAGGTGGCTAAGAAGGGATTGCATTCAGCCGAGTTTGCAATAGAGTATTATGCAGAAGTTGGCATTGGGCAGTCGAAGGATCTGGAGGCCGCGAAGAAGTGGTACGCAAATGTATGTCTCATCTACGTCGTCGTCTACTGGTGTTGACTTCGTCGTGCTTCGCAGGCCGTCGAACACGGCAACACGGAAGCCTCTGCCCATCTCTCCGCGCTCTCTCAAGCAACCCCCAATCTCCCTCTCGTACTCAGCACCACACGCTCACTGACGATAAACTCATATGACGACGTACACAGGCACATGGGCAGGCTGTTGCAGCGGGAAGAGTTAACAATGCACCGACGGCGGCGGAAAAGGCGAAGATGGAGGCCTTGAAAGGTGCAAATTCGAGCGAAGCGCCGCCTGCGCCGGTGATGCCTGCGACGTTGCCGCCGTTAAATAATGCACCGCCGAGACATGCGAGTACGATGCCGCCTGGGCAGGCTGGAGGACCGCCACCACCGCAGCAGCAAGGAGGACCACAGCAGGAAAGGCCGTTTGCGAATGCGCCAAGGTATACGCTTTCGGATACACCGAGTCCTCCTCCTGCAGGGGCGGCAGCGGCGTCGCATCCATCGCACTCTGGTCGTGTGGCCGGTAGACCTCCAGGTCGTCGTCATGAGACGGTGCAACATGTCAGTGGGGGCGTTGGGTCGCCTCCTCCTCCTGTGCAGTCGTACTCTGCGCCGCCACAAGCACATAGGCCGGCGACGCTTGCGGAGATGGGATTCCAAGTGGGCAAGGCGGAGGAGAAGGATTGTGTGATTATATGAGGACTCTGTTCGTTAGAGTGGGATTGTTGGGGAGTTCTGGTTTTTTTGGGACAATCTTCTATTCCGATTTCTCTTCTTGCGTTGATCTCCCGTAGAGCACCTCTATTCTTGACATGCGTTCGACTTTTGATCACATCTAATTCTTCATTTCACAATACCCAATCCGCTCCACATCAATTCACGTTTTACCTACGAACATTCTTAGTTACCAATGATGAAGAAGAAAGTAATTCTAATGATTTGTCCATATGCGCACGTAGA
This sequence comes from Sphaerobolus stellatus SS14, assembly GCA_000827215.1. Taxonomy (NCBI): domain Eukaryota; kingdom Fungi; phylum Basidiomycota; class Agaricomycetes; order Geastrales; family Sphaerobolaceae; genus Sphaerobolus; species Sphaerobolus stellatus. The sequence goes on along the minus strand of KN837123.1, from coordinate 766,653 downwards.
GTCGATAGTCCCCTTTCCTTCAGTTCTTGAAATGGAGGTGAAAAATAACTTATAGAAATAAGTTATTTTTTATTATGACGGGAGGGCCTTTGCGCCCTGCAAGAGAGCGAGATTTGTAAATAGTAGGTTTGGACTGATTGAACTTTTGAGTAAATTTACCAATAGTGGAGAAGTATGCGTCCATAATGACATGATCACTCTGTTGCAAATTTCGTCTTCCTCTTCATCATAGACGACCTCGCATTCCCGCGCGCATCCTAAAAAAAAGGCTCTCAACCCGTAATTTGCACACGTTCCGTGTACGTCTTTGCCAATTCCAACAAAACCCCATGGTTCACGCTCAGTTGGCTTGAAGAGCCTTTAGAGTAATATTTATGGCCGTCCGTCCAAATGTTAAACACCAGCGGTGGAGAGATAGCATTTTCGAAGAAAGGAGAGACTGTTGCGAGAGAAAAGAAGGAGCAGGAGCAGAAGGAGCAGAAGGAGCGAAAGAACAGTGCACCGGCGAGTGAGGGAAGTGGAAGGAAGGGTTCGGGCCCCAATGTTATACGGATCAGGGAAAGAATATAAGCCCATTAAACAATCATGTGGGAATTATGCAATTACTTAGAGGTTGTCTATCCTTATAATATGCGTCTCGTATTTTTAAGGAATCTGACAACCTGGCGTCAGTTTTCTCGAGCCAGCACCCTGACCACACATCTCTATGCACCTGAGTTGATACCGCCGATACCAGCTTGGTTCATTTGAAGCGTTCAAATACCAATGTTCACGCATATTCGATCTTCCTGAGGCCCAACGTTGGAACGACCAGCCATTCGAGGCACCCTAAGACAAGTCCACTGAGCTCCAACGCGCGACAGCTCAAGCTTTTAATCTGACCAGTTATTGCTATTTGCATAAATCATGAGACCAACATGCGAGAGCCTGTGTCTAGCCAATCAGAGACGGCAAACGATGCTGCTGCGTCGATGCCGGTCCTGCGGAGACATCACGTGGTCGCCTCTTCGTCCGCATCCCTTTTTTTCCCATCTTTCCAGCAGTCTCATCGTTTATGCAAATAGCAATAACCTTCCATTCGTGCAGTTTTCTCGTCAAGGAACTGTATTACATCAGACGTCGCCGCTGGCAACCCGCTTGTCCGTCATGGTCTCGTCAGTCGACCTGGGCGCTTTTGTTCTGTCCACAAGCATGTCTCCTCGGGCCTCGCGCGATTGAACTGGGTTGGGTAGGGAAATCCGAGGTGTGCCGATGATAAAGGCAACTGTGAGCCACTAGAGATCGAAATGAAGCTGCGTTTGAGTTGCTTGCGCCATACTCAGGAGTACTGACAGCCGTCCAGCTCGGCGCAGCCAGTCATTATGGAACGAACTATTGTATACGAGGGTGAAACAAAGGAGGAGGAGTCTCGCAGTACCTTGATCAGAACGTTCGTACTTCTTGCATTCCTTCGATACCCATTTCACCATACTGCTTCGTCGGTTTCTGTCCCCCTGCTCTGTTTCGTCCTAAACCATGCTCAACGTGAAGGCCGCAATAACCGCCATAATCTACTGTCTTGTGAGCCTAATGTAGAAAGGAGGACGACCTGGAAAACGCGAGCATCCCTGCTTCCAAAATCGAAGGTCGCCCTCAAGGATATCCAGGTTGCGGATATCACAAATGAAAGTCTGACGTTCTAGAATCTAACGACGAAGCTGTCTTGGGTCCTTTTGAGCAGACTATCTAGAGTTACACATGGTTGCTGCGAAAATTGGTAGCCTTGTCAGCGGGCTGGAGTGTTCCGTTGCAGAATGGGAGGTCCAACCAGTTAGGATAATAAACCCCAGCGAGCCGCTGACCTTCCTGCTACATTTATTGCAGTGGAATTTTCAAAGAAGCTTTCATGCTGACTGCTGTTTCACGTCTAGGAAATGACACAGACAGCAGGACATCCAATCTGGGATATGCATGTATCTCGAAAGGAACGGATTCAGGATACCGGAAGGCAAGGGATAAGACTACCCAAAGCAGGCACACTTAGACGCGCTTCGCTCGGTCCACCGAATTAGGCTTCTCTGCTTCCGCAACCTTGCACACAGCCCGAAAGCTGACGAGGCCATTATAGCCGCCCCGACGCCACTGAATATCCATATCCCTCACGATGCCACTGCCTGTCCTTCATTGAAGGGTCTGTGGATATTCATTGGTGTAGGTACAGGCTCTATTGAATATTCGTATTTACGGCGCTAACAACCGTCAGATGAACCGAGTACTTGATCTCATACATTATTGTTCACACAAGATCTGTGCGTTGAAGGCCCCTTCCGACCACGTACTTCAATTTAGCTCATCGCACTGAATTCTCCTGCAAGCTATCGATATTCGTATTTGCCATACGCTTAGCAGTCTCACCATAGCAGGCTTCAATAACTGAATGAGCAGTACGAATTATGTTGGGTCGCAACTCGC
>KN837123.1:740246-751853 GCA_000827215.1 Sphaerobolus stellatus SS14 | reverse complement strand
GACAATACTGTCAGGCTGTGGGATGCATGTACTGGCCAGAGTCTGGGGCAGCCTCTGGAAGGTCATCAAAATTTGGCAACCTCTGTTGGATTCTCCCCTGATGGAACCAAGATTGTGTCTAGTTCACTTGATAAGACTGTAGAAATTTGGAATCCTAATGTTGCAGCTGGCCCACTTATTCAGCCTAGTCAATTGTTTCACAAGACATCATGGAGATTTGATATACGTTCTGGTTGGATTTACACTGTATTATTACAGACTGACATAAAAGTCCCAATTGCTTGGGTGCCTAAAAATCTTCGTTCTGGTTTGCATACCCCATTGACACAGTGTGTCTTTGGAGCATATGAAACAGTCCTTGATTTCAGTACTTATCTACCCTGGGAGAACTGGACATTCTAGAATAATAGTAGTGTAATAATTGTATAATGTCTTGCTTTCTTTCCATCTATACAACTTGATCTCCATTTATTGATTCCAATAACTACCAGATGACCATGCTGCTACTAAATGATCATACCTCCACCATAACATGATTCATAGAATACTGTTGCCTTCTGTAAATGCTTTTTAGCTTCAATCTTCAGTGGTAAATAGAAGTTGATATAAGAAGGTAAGAGCACAAGTTACTAGATTGAAGTACAGATGACCTAGAATTCAAAGTTACAAAGACAGAGAGCAAAGATAGATAACAAAGTTATCTATATATAGTGAGAGAGAGAGAGAGAGAGATTGAGACTCAATATCTGAACTGAGGAGTAGTGTCCACACTTTAGAAGGAAACTCTGAGATCCAATAATAAAAGCAACAAGCTTGTGACCTGTGCTTTGCATGGGCTGAATGTAATTCATTGTTTCAATCATCACACTTGTATCAACAGTATGACTGTCAGTAAAATCTTGAGACACTTCAGAATCATGGTAGTCCATTAAGCTTATGGGCATGTATATACAAAATAAAATAAGACAATTTAGTTAGGTCATTGGAAATCAGGTTGTTGCAGTAGGCTCTCCTGTGAGGGAGCACTCAGACAGTTCAATGAACACTTTGATCCTTCCACTTGACAATGTTTGGTGGACAGACCTTGAGAAAGGGTAGGAGTCATTGGTGTGGATGGAGCTTTGTATGTATAACTAATAAGCCCCTTGCCTGACCAAGAGGTTTTTACCAGTGCTGAAATATAAGAAAATAAATTAGAATGAACCTCAATTAGATCCAGAAGGTGGAAACTTGCAATCTTACATATTGGTAATTGTAATTCCCATTGGTTTATTCTGCTGACCCATAAATGCCGTGTTCTCCACCATCAATTAGAGCTGTTGAACAATATTCCTTGGATCTGTCATGCATTAATCCAAATTATGTTTTATTTGAATTTTCTTTTATCTGTTTTGAACTCCAATTCTGTTATTTTTTTTATTCATCTTCAATTTCATTTATTCATGTATCACTCTGTTTCTTTCATTAGTTTGCTTATGGTTGATGACCACTATATTTAGGTCATACATCAGCCAAGTTATCCATGTGTATCTGGAAGATATACTTATCTTCTCAAATGTCAAGGAGCACAAAGATTACCTTGAAAAGGTCTTTGCAATCCTGAGAGAATCTAGAATGTTTCTCTCTCTAAGTAAAGCTGATCTTTACTCTGAGCATATGGGCTGTTTAGGCTATATCATAGATGACAAAGATATTCATGCTGACATGGATAAAATGAGAGTCATCAGGGAGTGGTACACTCCAAGGACATATAAAGACATCTAATGATTTTTTGGCTTAGTCCACTATCTGGCACACTTTATGCCATACATCTTGGTATATACTACATCACTATCAGTTGCTGCTCACAACCAAAAGTTTATATAGACTCCTCTCTATGAGAAGTGTTTCCAGTAAATAAAGTTGCTGGTATGCAGATCACCTAGACTAAAGCCAATCAATCCAGATGCCAATGAGACTATCTGGGTAATACTGATGGATGTCAGTCTGGCATTGGTGTAATGTATAGCCAAGGCAAAACCTGGGATACATGTTGCCCAGCTGGATTTCTGTCAAAGAAATTCAACACAGCACAGCATAACTATACTGTGCCTGGGCAAGAAACTCTTACTGCCATTGAGGCTCTTGCCAAATGGCAAGATAAATTATCAGGACAAAAGTTTGTCCTCATGGTAGACAATGCAGGTCTGTCATATTATTAGACTGCAGCTCAATTTACACCATGCCAAGTCTGGTGAATGCAGTTTTTGTCTTGTTTTAACTATGAGACTATGCATACTGAGGACAAGCTCAATAAGGTAGCAGATGCTTTGTCATGCTACCACAAATTTGACTTGTTACCTGACAAGTTTGACAAAAAGGATTTTGTTGACATGATCAAAAACACATTCCTGTCATTATCAGTGGAAAATATATTTAACATTCTTTGAATGGGAGCATGTTGACCACAGAACTTGTAGATCTTTCTGGGTTGCCCAGCCCTCATGGTCATGAATCTCTGGCCATCCTTGAAAGTAAGAATCAATGAGAACCATAAAATGGTCAAATGAAATAGTGACTAGCTAATATAGCAGCTCAAAGATATAAACACAGAGATAATAATATTTAGAGCACTGATCTTCAGCAATTGGAAATGAGCAATGAGGATCAAAGGATAATACTCAAGTACACAATGAGGGCAGCCTTATATACTCATCCTTTGCATGCACATTCAGAGATCAATGAACTTAAAGAATAAACACAGGAGTCTAGGACAAACCACTGAAAAATATAAAACTGTCAGCAGGTGGACACTGAGGCACCAAGCAAAGTGTATGGTCAAACATCAGTACCTTAGAATGTGCTCCCAGAACTATCCTCTAGGTAGCTGATGGCTACTGATCAATAGGTAGAACATATAATAATATGAAGGCAGTTTTATGAGGAGGTTTTAATATATAGTTCTTGATATACTCCTTGTTGGAGTTGAAAATGAGTGCAGCCTTACAGGGAATGACTGAATTGTCTCTGTAAGTAAAATATCAACCTATGTTGAATAAGCAGAATAAAGTGTGTAACTGAGACCAAGGCATTTGAGAATGATCTGATGTGTTCCTCTTTCAGATTGCACTTTGATGCTTAGGCTTTGTCTCCTGGGGAAATTCAATCTAGAAACACACCAACTGAAGCTATCCCACCATCTGAAATAGCCAGAGATATATTATCATAATCTGTGTTTATTTACATAGCTATAATATAAATATTAACTTAGACAGACTTTGCTATTCAAAATGATATAGACATTACATGAGACAAACCTTGAATGATAATGCTAAGTGATGAGAATGAACCCTTATGTCATGACCTGATCCTGATTTTGTTTGATTTGATTTGATTTTCCTTTGAACTCCATTTCTGTCATATTCATTATTCATCTTTGATTTCATTCACTCATGTATTTTTTCTTATTCTTTCATTGGTTCATTTATTCTTTCTATCTTCACAGACTTCATTATTCCTTATCAATTCACTTAGTCATTCATTATCTTTAGGGCTCCATTTTCTTATCACACTTATTCTTTTCATTGATGCCAAGCATCACTTACAGCTCACATGATTATGTTCCACATGTCTTTTATGTTATGTTCTCATCAGCCTCTGCTTTTCATTATCACCAGCTGACCATATTCATTATTCTATTTCTTTATCTGTTTTCATCTCCATGACCCTGACTATTATTCCTTATATTTTCCAGCCTCCATTTTAGTATAAATAGCCACATAGGTATCTTGATTCATTAGTCAGAAATCAACTTTGCAATTCAGCTATTCTGTTAACTCAATCCAGTCTCTGTCTCTCTCTGTCTTCCTCTCACTTCTACTATACTCAGTCTTCAAGTTTCTTATAATGGTTGTCTGTGACAATCCTTGTACCCTGAACCTCTGTCCATCTCAACTTCATTCTGAAATAGGGACAACATGTATGACTAAGGATGCAACACATAAGCTGAAGCCAAGTCCCTTCTGTTCATCTCATCCAGACTCCAAATTACTTACTCATTCTATTATATCTGGAGTCCAAGTTGACACCTAGATACTAGGACATAACACCTTATCATCCACCATGCCTTGGTGTGGCTTCGGAAGATATCCACACATGAGTGTTCAATGTTAAACTATTTTTTGATTGAAACAGGTATTGGTCACCTAGGAAAAACTGTGTTAGACTGTTCTATATGTCTTAGAACAGGTATTATGAGGAAAACGAACAAAAATATAAACATACTGAATGCTGGTAATATTAGGAATATTTTTAAAACATTCTACACGATTCAAGAATTATTTTGAGCCTCAGTCTGTAATGTTTGGATGTCTGGATGCCAAGAAATTAAAAGTTTTGGCCTTAAGTGCAAGGTGGCACAGCACAATCAACAAAGGAGAGAGACTTATAAGGAAATTAAAGATGACAGTTACAGGTTGATGCTGCAATGAAAGCCTTAGAATGATCCAATTGATCATTCTGACAGGGGCAACTGAAAGATAAAGTCAAGCAACCAAAAAGAATTTTCACATGATCATGACACAATTCAGTCATGCTTTCACCTTGCCCAAATAATTTGCAGCAAAGATGATAAGATAAGGATGACTAGGTTCTGTGCTTGATGCTCATGGATCCTTCTTGAGTATGAACAACCTCTTCACAAGCAACACATGTAAGTCATTCTTATTCAAAAACAACCTTTTGTGAGGGCAAAATAGCACCAGACAGAGTGGGAATCAGGTATGGGTGTCTAAGCCAGCCATGTAGAACTAAAAATGAGCTTTAAGATGAATTCAGGCTCAATTATTGAAAAAAATCCTGTAGTGACTTGGATTGCTAGTGGGGAGCCAAAAAAATTTTATGTTTTAATCCACAAACATTTTTTGGAAGGGAATTTATCCTCAAATATTTTTTTTATTTGTGCAGTTCACCATACATTGTCCTATCACTGATGTAGCAGATATTGAGCTATCTTTGAAAAAGTGCCCATGCATTCTTTTTGCATGCCATTGTAAGGACCCCACTTATGTGTAATACCCTAACATCCCTTTCCCCTTGACCCCACTGTGACAGGGACTAACTTGAAGATATAACTCTGGTGACCTATAGACCCTGACCATTTTATAGTGTTTTTTCTATTGTAATGCTTATATATATGTTTCTATATTCTCTATTTTAAACTATGTTCATTATACTAAAGGAATGAGTAGAAGGCTTTGAGAAAGTGGTTATTGGTTGCGGGGTAGAACTTAAGGGCAGGCTCAATGACAGTTGGAAAATTTCAATATTTTTAGAAGTCTAAGTTATGTATATACATATTTGGATTACTGAATAGAATAATCTTCCTAATAACTCATACTATGTGTGATTACAAGGCAAATCAAGTGGTATTATAATATTTATTTAATTCTGTGTTGATCACTACCTGGCGGCCTGACGGGTCAGCTAGGCTCAATCACAGCCTTGACTATAATTGGCCAATTATGCATGACCGTCATAGCGACCTGATTGAGCCCAATCAGCCTCAGCCAGGTCGGAAAGGTTTTTGTGACAGATTAATATCAACCTGCATGACTGCATTGAGTGTGACATGCTTGTATAAGAAAGGAGTTTTATACATACAACAAGCGGGGTAGTTTCCTCAGCCTTAGTCTCTGTAATTGCAAGAGGAGGGGAGAACCTTCCTTGCACCTTAAGAAAACATAAACGCTCGTGACATTGTCTATCTTTGCATAGCAAAGCCTGACTGAATGGCTTTCCACCCTCAGATCCTCTGTATCTACATCCGCTGTGAGGAATACAAGACAAGATCGACACTACATATCCACATCGGCGGACGCTAACGCGCTTGTTGCATCCTGCACACACATTATATATATGGCCCCGTGTCCTCTCCGCTATCTCTTGCCACAGTCTCCTCTCTCACGATGCACAGTCGCATCTCATCCTGCGATGAAATTCAGCAATGCAAACGCATTCAACCAGATATTGCATGGGTGAAGATGCCACGTGTACCGTAGCGACTTGAGGTGCGGGTAGGAAGTAAGGGCTGAGATGATATCGCGGCGGATGAGACAAAGGGAAAACCGTTGCTCTAGGATGCGGCTTGGATTGACGTTCGCTTTGAGGATACGAAATGAAAAGAGGAGATTGGGCAGGTTTAATGTTGCGTTAGAATTATCTTCATACTCTGAACGTGAAACAGTGGAGATCCAGTTAGGACTCATGCGATCGATCCAACGTACGAAAACCCCTCGTATCCATACCCTCTATCGCGAGTACCCATGACCACCGCTCTCATTTCTTCCAGCCATGACGCTATGACCAGCGTATTCTGCTTCCGTCACATCAGTACGCCAATGCCCTGGCCAACAGTTGGCCCACGAGATGGATAACCAAGTGAATACGAGGGCGATGTGTTTTCGACCATATTGTGCGATGCGATGAAAAGAACTCTCACATCTTGCTCGCAGACCAGACGCGTGTATTCCTTATTCGTCATTGACTCAAAGTCGAGATCGCATAGAGTAGTTGTGGAGTGGAAGCTAGCCAACGACCTCGGCCTCGGACCACGACGACACCAGGATCCGAAAGTATGTGCTGCGATCGACTCATTCGAAGCCTAAAGTTCACCAAATGCCTGCCTAGCCGATGCGGGGAAGCTGAGCTTCATATGGCTGTCATATTCCGGATGTCGCAAAAATCCAAAAGTCCATATAAAGCCTGATAAAGCATTACAATATTGTCAGAACGACGGGCACTTTATCATGCTTTATCAGATTTAAGAACTCTATAATCTTTTATAATGCCCGGCAGCCTAATAATGCCTGACAATGCGAATAGTAGCCATCCTGTAGTTTCGCTCCCTTTTTCTCACGAAATTGCATAAACAACTAATATTTTAATAGTCTATTGGTATGTATAACTATATTACAAGAACTCCGTAGGAGTGTATCTACTTATACTAAAAGTGAATAGGGCACACAAGATGATGGGGCATCATAAAGAAAGAGAAGAGACACATATGGCGTGAACTGCAAGATAAAGATTATGAAATTATATCCCAATTCCAGTATTCAGTATTCAAGTAACTCACCCTGCGGTTCAAAGACACAATCCCTTCCCACAAACGTCTCTCCGCCAAATGTCATGGTGTATTGTACAGCAAACTGAGTTACCAGTTATGACGTGAAAGACCTGTCACGTACCTTTGTTCATACTTCAAGTCATCTTAACAGCGACAACAAAATATCTGGTAGAGTGAACAGTGATAGGGGAGATAGAGGGGGTGTCGGGAGCCTCAAAAGGGACGTTGATGGTGGTAGTCAAGGTGAAGAAGAGGTTATTGGAGCTGTGGAGCGGGCGGTAACTTACAAGCGATTTCTAGCCCCCGTTAGCCTGCTCCACTGAGTCCACTGAGGTCTGCCAGTGAGAGGTGGGGAGACGCAACTTAAAAACTGCGAGAAGTCATGCGCCATATTTACTTCTCGCAGGTTATAAGCCCAACCCGATAGGTACTGAAGTAGGTTTAATAAATGACCTGTGCTACAGCTCCGAGTTGTGAATGATATGTGCATATCTAGACCTTCGTAGGCCTAGAACTAGGGGCACTTACTATTCATTTTTCTTCAATAAATGTCCCGGATAGTGTCGCTTATACAGTCTGAAACCGCTGGAGATACGATACTAAGAAGATCTATTTTTCAGATTTAGGTATAGTTGAACAGCCCCTGACAATACCTGATAAAGTCGTGACCGATCTGATAAACACATTTTAAATACCTAATAATGTTGCCAGACATTATCAGGGAAATCAGATTTTTGCGACAGAAGCTTGATCTGGTGACGGCACGGACGATAGGGGTAAAGAGTGGAGAAAGATAGCTTCTGCTTCTTCGATAGTAGGTCCACATAGACTCCAAAGACGACGATGCGAACATCCAGCGTGGATCTGCCGCTGCATATAAGCTGGCTGTCTGAGCACTGAATAGTCAGGCTCGACAATATTGACAGGTTGTTGGTGCATTTGCAGCAGAGTAAAGAAAGAGATATCGAGTTGCATAGCTTCGTGTGAGGCATGCGGTTTTGTATGAAAAACAATACGGACGTACGAACAACAGTGTGGCTGAGACTCCCGAATAGACGTGTGCAGTTCCTAGAAAAGAACTGTCCTAGTCCTGTTAGTTCTCAATCCCAGCCTCGTGTCTTTGGATGTAGATCCGCATAAACTTCCATGACCCCGATACTGAATATTGAGTCGTACACTCCTGCCTTGTCCTGCACTGGTTCTTAGAGGGGTCGAGCACGCGGAACTTGAATACCATCGGTGGTCGAAGGAAGGATGTCAAGTCGGATAAGAACCTCGAGCTGGAGCTTGGGATTACGACAGGAGCAGGATTGCAGCTGAAAAGGGAATCGAACTTGGAATTAAGGGTAGACAAAATTGATGCATTTGCGATGGACCGGCGTAAATGCGACACCACCCATCGGCGGACATAACCTACAGTGGATAAGCTGCGCGTAGAGCGTGCACGGTGGATTCGATTTACCAAAATGCAGTTCTACAACTTCTGTCCTACCCAGCCAATCGTCGCTACCAACGTACTGCCCTCTTCTTCAGCTGGACAGGATCGGCATCTTCATCTACGACAGTCCGCATGCAATAGAGGCAGCGAGTAGCTAGCGAGAAAAATGGCCATACGAAGGCAAGAAGGGCATCTCCATAGGATGGCATAAGAAATCCTTCTTCTATAGTCGAACATCTTCCCTAGGGCAGTCATCTGTACGTTTAGCAACAGTTCGTCGCGAACTCAAGGATCGAAGAGGCTTTAAGAATCGTCGGACGAATGGATGCTATACGTTGCTGTATAAGCATAGTATCCAATGTGAGACATAATAGAGATTAACATACAGCGTATCCAAGGTAGATGACAGTCCAACTAGCAACTTTTCAGGCTTACATAACATCCTTTTCAACTTCAGGAACGTGTGGCTCGACAATGGGGTGTGTTTTGAAAGACCAAACGTGGAGAGCTCTGCACAGCCTGGCTAGGTCTAATGATAGTATCATGTATAGAGCTTTAGAACTTGAGATCTTCGTAACTTGATCTTACATGACGCGAAGTTCCTGTTGTAGATCACATGTTCGATGCGGCACCGGGATCGACATAATAACATATGGGGTGGATGCGATGTCGGGTTGCGACGGTGATCGAGTCTAGACGCGACGCAAGTCACTGGGCTTGCAAACTGACGCACGGAAGGCGTTGATTGGCCTGTCGCGCGGCGTGTCGCTTGGAGGTCACGGCAGGTCACACTGCAAGTAGTCTCCAACCCCTAACACTTAGACATTCCAACCTGTCCCATGCTGCCCTGCGTCCTCTCAGTTGACGATGTGGTACCTCATCTCCTCCGGCCCGAAAGCGGTCTAGAGACACATTCCCTACAGCCTGCAGGACTGAGCATCCCGTAAAGATTGAAATGGCGAGTGGGAATTAGGACAGATCGGGATGATATTGCAACGGATGTGATGATAGGACTATGGCTTCCTCGGGGATGTGATCCACATTGAGATTGAGCTCCTGAAGGTTGAAAGGAGTAGCCTCGGGACCAAACCTCAACCCGGAATTCTTTGCTGAGGGTGATTGGCTGCGCTTACACATCACCGGCGACAAATGAGGCCTGGTAGTCTGCGGACCCATCATCAACATTTCATTTGGCCTGTTGTTGATTGGCTTCTTCAATGATGGCTATCGCGTGGCAGCCATCAAAGCCGTATATCCTCTCTTTCTTCACTTCCATCATGTCTTCAAGTCTTCACGTGCCTTGCGCTCACAGGACCTTGTTACTTGAGCCATCTGCGCATGCAACCACGGCAGGCTATTATCCACCTACAGCGGGTCAACTAGCCGCTGTCTTATCCACAGCTAAGGGTTCACAAAGCAAGAAGGATGTATACGGCGCAGGAACCTTCCCGGCTCCTCTTGTCCTTCCTAATGACGAGTTAGCCCTCGATCCAGAGTGTCCCGAACAAGATATGAAAGAATGGCTAGGAGAACGCAAACAGATCTCCGGAAAAAGAAAGGTCATCTACGTTGCCGCACCCCCAGCTGTCAATGACGCATCCTTCATCAGCAATTGGGTAACACCATGCTCGAGAAGCAATAATCCTCCCAGCACTCCTTCCCCAACAACCCCAGATATAACAGCCTACCTCTCAGCTTTCTACCACGGCGTTCCCGTTCGCCCGCTCCCTATTCCCCTCTCCTTCGCCCTCTGGGACACCGAGTCCAAGGCCCCTCTACCAAAGCGCAGCCGCTCCCGCCCCAAGCCCACGTACATCGCCCTCTGCACCGACCGTGATGCGACGCGCATCCGCACGCGTCCAGACCCCACCCGTACGTTCCTGCGGCAACTCTGCCTGGACGACCTCCTCGACTGCGCCATCGCCATCCTGCCCGCTGACGCATACGCACTGCTGCTCCTCGTGCAGCACGACCTCTTCGAGGACGCGGACGACTTTGCGTGTGGGCGCGCGTACGGTGGGAGCCGCGTGGCTGTCGTGTCGATGGCGCGGTATCGGCCTGCATTGGATGCGCAGCAGGGCGTGGAGCGAGTCCATGCGTGGCCGGCGTGTCACTGTCGGGCGTATGTGGGGGCATGTTGTGGTCATGAGACGCGGACTGAAAAGCGGGACGCAAAGAGGAGGAAGGTGGAGAAGGGTGCGGAGCCCGAGGTTGTTTGGCAAGAAGTGAGTCCTGGCACTGCACAACCAGCAGCAGCGGAATGTCCGCTTGAGCTGGCGGTCAGGGCACATGCCGCTTTACCTCTTCTCGACACCTCGAGTTCATCGGTACCCGCATCACCCGGCGCCCTTTCCGCGCTCTGGCTTACGCGTGTTTGTCGCACCGCTTCGCACGAGCTGGGGCATTGCTTTGGGATCGAGCACTGCGTTTATTACGCTTGCGTGATGCAGGGTACGGCATCCATTGGCGAGGACGTTAGGCAGCCGCCATATTTGTGTCCAGTTGATTTGGCCAAGGTTCTGGTCGCTAGTGGTGCTAGAGTGAAAGAGCGATACAAGGCATTGCTGGGCTTTAATAAGAAGCATAAGGGTACGCATATGTTCGATGCCTTTGCTGCTTGGATTGAAGCGAGGTTGAGAGAGCTTGATTGATTTTTACGGCCAGTGTTCGGAAGAAATCCTGCCCTAATCACCCAATATTAATAGCACAGGAAAGGCCATTGACTTATCGCCTTCGTACTTCACAGGTGTATTCCTACTAGCTCGAACCCTCTATATTTCAACTGTCTAGGGATATGCAGTACTAATAACCGTTTTTGGTTGTAACTGGGGTCACTGTCGGACGGGATCCTCTGCTTTCCGTGCAATACTATTCGTATGTCATTCTTACATCTTCTATATTGATCAAGACTCATGCACCTTTAGTCTCGCATCTCAACAAGGTGAAGCAGAGGCTGATATGGCGCTCTCGAAGTGATTCTTCTGTGGTGCGGAGGGTGCGTTTGAGAAGGATGAGGGGTTGACGGTGACGTTTGCGGATAAGGTGCGCATAACTGATATCCTTG
>KN837123.1:705123-720488 GCA_000827215.1 Sphaerobolus stellatus SS14 | reverse complement strand
CCCCCTTTCTATTGTCCCCATCTATTACTTGGAACCCCACCATTTGATCCTGAGAATTTTTACATGTATTTATCAGACCTTTTTATATATGGCACTTCTTCCTTGCACATGGCTTCCTGCTTCCCGTGAAGGCTCTGAATGGTTCATATCCTCATCCTCCCTTATCACAACTATCGCAACGTTATATTCCTTACCTAGGTGCGGATCGCCGATTTCCGATCACAGCTCGCTGCAGATAAATTCGCGACTCAGGGATGAATGAATTCGGGACTCCCTGACAATACATCCATTAGCGAACAAAGGTACTCATTGGTCGGTATTGGTCGCCACTAGTATATTGGATGACTTCCCGTAGGGTTTTAAATCCTAAATCCTATTTTCTAAATTCTAAAATCGCTGTTAGCGCTGATGAGCCATCTCGGTGGGACCGGCGCTCATTTTCTAAACTCACGATCGGAGCTAGTGAGGTCGTTCTAAACTGTAGTTTAGAAGGGGGGGGGGTACCCCCCCCCCTCTCTAAATCTAAATCCTATTCTAAACGTATTTGTCAGCCGCATCATGATGGGGACCTCTGATGAACATGGGGAATCCACAAGTGTCCACATCTCCTCCCGCTCCTTGTCCCATCCACCTCACCGTATTCTCCACAAAAAAACTGCGAAGAAATCTGACATTCCTGTCAATTACACTGATATCTCACTTCCCAGTGATATCCGAAGGCCAGAGAGACCCGGTTCCAGCATATACGACATCTCCTTCCATATTAGGTCACATAGATATCAGATCTTGTGGTGGACAGATACGGCAATTATCCCGTTTAGAAAATAAGTTTGGTTGAGATGTTACGGGGGACAGCTTCGTTCTAAACTCCAGCTCTAAACTTTCGGAGTTTGAATTTTAGGATTTAGAACGCGTTCTAAATCCTAAAAATTCTACGGGAAGTCATCCATTAGTAGGAATGTGCAAAAGTATACTTCTGGTGGGGACTAAAAAGGTATGTATCACTTGAATCTGTATCGACAGGAACGTCCGAAGATTCGGAATTCAAGAATTCGAGAATCCTGAATAATCTTCGATAACAACTTCCGAAAAACAATCCTGTGAGGGTTAGCTGATTTGACCCGGCAAGAACAATAGATGCACAAAGAGAAGATTCGACTAGACAGCAACCCTGGGTTAACCTTAGACCACCCTTTTCCCATTGTGAAATTCCATCTATCTATATTAAGGCTTCTCAATTTTGTCATACCCGGCAGCAACAGTCTTAAACCACCGGGCGGGGATTCGGGTAGGACGGCGCGCCGTTCGGTCGGGTGATTTTTCTTAGGGACGCTCGTCCCATGCGTAAGGCTTTTCGTAACACGTGCGCATGCGACAACATGACAACTCGTGATAGATTCCCGACATAGCACGTCGTGCCTCCGTTCACGCTCGCTCTCCTCTCTTGCCGCTTCTCCTCCTCGGTATCCTTCTTCTCATTTTTTATAGGCCTCAGGAGACCCAATTCCGCCAGATATAGACCTCATGGGCCTCACAAGAGACACCCATTATTTTTGACTGTGTGAAATGCTTTAGCAAAAGTGCTATTTTAGTCTAAGAGAAAATCTAATGATATTTAGGAATTGCATGCCAACAGCAATGCTGGAGGAAAGTTAAATTTTATAAGTGTTGTAATGATAAACAAATTTATAAATTATACAAGAAATAAATCCTATCCAGAAACCATATCTTTTCATTTTGACTTAGAGAAAACCCAAATTTTGGCTATCCAGAAGTCAAGACTAAATATGAATTTAGAGAATGCTTTTATGGTAATTAAAAATCAGATTTTAGCTTGGTCAGAAGCCTTTGCTAAAATCTGAAAGGTGGGTGATTACAATTTACACTGAAAAATGTAATAACTGTTGTCCACATTTCAGACTTTCATCTAACAAGATTTAGGAATTTTGTGCCAACAGAAATGCCAGAGGAAAGTTAGATTTTATAAGTATTAAAATGATAAACAAATTTATAATCAGATTTTAGCAATGACTTCTGACCAAGCTAAAATCTGACTTTCATTTACCATAAAGGCATTCTTTAAAATCCATATTTAGTCTTGACTTCTGAATAGCCAGAATTTGGGTTTTCTCTAAGTCAAAATGAAAAGATATGGTTTCTGGATAGGATTTATTTCTTGTATAATTTATAAATGTGTTGATCATTTCAACACTTATAAAATCTAACTTTCCTCCAACATTTCTGTCAGTACGAAATTCCTAAATCTCATTAGATGAAATTCTGAAATGTGGACACCAGTTATTACATCTTTCAGTTCAAATTGTGATCATTCACCTTTTAGATTTTAGCAAAGACTTTTGAACAAGCTAAAATCTGACTTTCCTCCAGCATTTCTGTCAGCATGAAAGTCCTAAATCATATTAGATTTTCTCTCAGACTAAAACAGCAATTTTGCTAAAGCATTTTGCACAGTCGAAAAGAATGGATGTCTCTTGTGGGCCTGGAACCCTCAGAAGGCAGAGGCGAGCTTCCCCAATAACTGGGCCTTCCAGGTCCAATGGGCCCAACGCAGCCAGATCTTACCATTTGTATCCATTCTTTGCAGACTACCAACGAGGCCACTGGTCAATCCACAGCTCAGCCAACGGTGTCGATATTTTTGATCAACTGGGCTCAAGCAGTCTCCCATGTGGCTCTGTCGCACAGCTTCAGCCTCTTTCGGATTTGGCGGACGTGCCCAAAGGCCAAGCTTAGAGTAGCTTCGTACATCTCTGTACTGTAGTCAGAGAGGAAAGCATTGTCGGTCGAGCCAAGAAGTTACAAGAAGCCGTTGACCAGCATTCGCTCAGCGAGTTTGCGCAGGAGAAGGTCAAGCAGACGGATGGCAAGGTTAAAGAATTCGAATACTGGAATGCTCTTTTGAGCCTTTTTGACACCAACTTATGCGAAGAACTTATCGAACTGTTAGGGTTGTCCAAGTCTAGCATTGCAGCTCAAGTTGCGGAGGCCGTCAAGAAGGTCAAAGATGCCGCACCTCAAGCATCTGCGTCTGACACTGAGGAAGAGACTCAGGAAACTCCATATTAGCCCGTCGTGTCCCTTATTGAGCCAGAGAACGAAAAGGAGGAGCCTTCTAAAGCTAGCCGTGAAGGTGCTGAAAGCCCTTCCCAGAGTGCTGGCGCTTTTGCATCAGAGATGAATCCTTCTGAGTTCAGCATGAGTGCGACTTCCGATGGCAGTAAAACCACCGAGATCGAGTCTACTACCACAGAACACAGTCTCTTCAATGACGACCTCGCCAGCACCCCTCAAACCAAGGCTGCTGCTGGTTTTTTTAGCTCTATGGCCACTCTTCGTGTTATTCCCGTGCATAAGCAAGTCCGTCATACCCACTATGCTCTGGATTCCTCTGTCACTTCCACTGTCGTCTCTGGTCCTCCAACATCTTGAAGAGCAACGCCTTTGCCATTTATTCCAAGGATACCTTCGAGACTGACAAGCTCTTGACAAATGCCCTTGTCCTTGGCGACATTTAGTCGGCCGTTTCGCTCTGCATTGCGTCTGATCGGTTTGCGGATGTGATTTTGCTTGCTGTCAAGGGTGGGCAGGAATTGCTGCAAAAGACCCAGAAGGCCTACTTCGAGCATCGATCACTCTTCGGTACCTGCATCTATTCCAGTCTATTCCTCTAAGACATCATCCAGAACGCGGACCTCCGTGACTGGCATGAGATTTTTCATTGTTCCTTGCGCCTTTGCTGAAGAAGATGAATTCTCTACATTGGTTGAGCACCTTGGCCAGAGACATGAATTCCAAGGAAATGTTATCAAGGTGTTGAATGCCGAAGATGCTGCGCAGAAGGCCCACGTTCAAGAAAAACGCAACCCTATCCTATTTGGCCGCAAAGAAGCTTGAGAAGATCGTCAATATCTGGGTGGACAAGATGCGCGGAGATAAAGTGATGCAGGAGCATGTTAACCAGTTGCCAGCGGATGCCTTGAGGTGCATTGTGCATGCGCAGGCGTTACAGACCTTCATCGAGAAGGTCACTGTCTTCTGTGCCACCACAAACTATGTCGATAATGACCTAAAGTACACCCATCCAGATGCCGAAGCGAAGATTTACAAGTTGACTACTCTTTATGATCGTTACTACGAATATACCGACCTCCTGGCATCCCACATCAGGAAAGTGGTCATGGGTGGCTAAATGCCTTCATAGCAGACCGATGTGCTACCTAGCGCTACCTAGAGTATGAGCAGTATGAACTGCTACACTCCGGCTAAACTTCGCTAACCTACGAATGTCCGAATTTGTGTGCTCGAACAAGTCACGTGTAGTTCAACTTGCCTTTACTTTCCAACTCGCACCCCAGACCACCACTATGTCATGGTAAGCACAGGACCAAATCACCACCTAATCTTCCGCACCTGCCTTTGATAACCTCCAAGATGTCTGTTCATTCCTTCTGAATGCCTTGAACCACTCTGCTGTGCTGTCTGAGGCTCCGCTCGCTGCTGTGACTCTGCTGGATCTCTTTCACTCATGAACCTTGTGCCACTCGGGACCTCTCTGCTATACTTTGTACTAAGGCACCTGGACCGGTTTATGCTCGCGTCTTTGCTCTGCTGCTCGAGATCCATGATGCTTGAGGAGATATTGCACAGAGGAGAAATATAACGGCAAAATGTTCATTCTGGTCATAGTGAGATTCCAATTTTCATGTTCCTCGGCTTAATACTAACACAATTCTTATATTTGCATGTCCCTTATGGGTGGTAGCATTAGTCAGTACGACAGGCCTTGACCATTATTATGCTAGTTTAGCTATATTGGGTTGAGTTAGACTGCATATTACCTTAGACAAGTACAAGTACTTAGACTACAGCTCGAATATACTTTATGACCTGAATTATTATAATTATATGCTATTCGACGACCGGTTGATGCCCCTAGACTCACCTATGGGAGATATGAGGAG
The DNA here is from genome assembly GCA_000827215.1 of Sphaerobolus stellatus SS14. Taxonomy (NCBI): domain Eukaryota; kingdom Fungi; phylum Basidiomycota; class Agaricomycetes; order Geastrales; family Sphaerobolaceae; genus Sphaerobolus; species Sphaerobolus stellatus. The sequence continues at coordinate 715,506 of KN837123.1, read as the reverse complement.
CTAGATAGGACTCCAGGAGACTGCTCGCTATGTTGAGCTATGTCGGCAAGGCCGCTGCTAGATTGTGATATGGATAGTACGATACGACGTGTTCGCTTGTTACGGTACACGCGCTATAGTCGGTATATAGACCATATAGTTCTAGCCGAACTTTAACCTGTTTCCTGATGCAAGACCTCATCAGCGAAGCTGTTAAGTATCTCGATTGGCTCCTGCCGAATATAAGGGAAGCCAGGGGTCGGAAGTAGAATTTGACATTGCGAGGGAGAGATTACTTGCTGCAGCCAATGCAGCCGCAACACCTAAGCGATCCCGGGCACAACCTGTTGCTGGTGTGGCTGCTGCTATGACCTTATATGCTCAACCGTCGTACCTGAGTCCTTACCAAACATCGTACATTGCGCTTCGTTCACCAAGCATGACGCAACTGGCACATGTACCGACATACACTAAATACAACCCACCTGTGGCTTCGCCTTCGACTAATCCGTATGCGGCTCCCGTCACGACCAGTACCCAGTCAACCCTATGAACAAGTTCAGTCTCTTTATGTACCGCCTAATCATATGGACAAGCGATCAATACTCCTTATGGCCGACACGTATGCCAGGCTATTATAATAGTATTGTACAACAACAGCCTCTGGGTGGACGGTCAATACGTCCACCCCCTCTACCATCAGCGCCGCCTAAGAGGTGCCAGTGTGCAGTCCTTCCACTATCAAGAATCCTTTGATTTCGCTAAAAATACGCTTGGAAGAGGTCAATTCTGTGCGGATTCGGTATAAGTCTGTGAGTCCTGAAGGGCCTAGTGGGTCGATGTAACGAATCATTGTAGTGGAATTTGCTGTAAGTCAAGTAACTCTGAGGACTCTTTATGTACAACAGGGAAATTGTGAGTGACTGGGAGAGATGAGGACTCAAACGCAACGCCACTTAGCCTTCATCTTTCCACGATAATAACCAAATCCCCAAGATCCTATTGTTTTCATGTACATAAGGATATAACCTAGGGATGAGCAAAATTATTTTCATTGCTATGCTACATGTGGGATTAATGTTAAAGTCAATGTATTCCGCACCTCATCCCGGTGGACAGCCATTCAGCCTAGAACACTTTCGCAATGTTAATTAAACCTATGCCATACTATCCAGTGAACGGCTACTTGGCTGGTGAATTACACCTGCATCTTAGAGTGGACAGCAGTGCGAGTATAGACCAATTAATCATAAATACAAACTGCACGCTTCATATTTTATTTATTCCAGTACATAACATTACTGTATGCCGGAGTGCGTGTGGGATTAATTGTTACTCTTGCTTAATTCTTACCAAGTAATTCGATTACTCATGAGAAAGCTTCCGCATACTGTCAACGGAGATTTAGGCAGAACAGCCGGTCTGGAATTGCCAAAACAATTGAGTGGTAGTAAACGCACCCGAGACCCAACAAATAGCTCTTGAGGTGTTTTGCGTGTCCGCGAATTGACAATCCGACAGCATGGCTTAGCGATCGCAGCAGAGATCGCCGCCAATCGCCCGTCAAGTTGGCGATTCCCACAAAGGCCATGCCGACTGCGGGGCAACGAAATACCACGGTTTGAGCATGAAACTCTTTACAAGGAAGTCCATCTATATAAAGGGTCCGGAGTTTGAAACCCTAACAGTAGATAAGAAAATGATTATGAAAATATTGGATGTTTATCCTTCTAAGTTAGTGCCAATTTCCAAGAACAAGTACCTAAGTTCAAGGCTAAGATCAGTTAGGTGCAAAATAGCTGCAGAGTTACAGCCAAGAAAGGACACAGTATGACAGATATAATAAATAATATTTACACCCCGATTCTCTCGCGGGGATATCCTTAACGTCTGGCCATCCTAAAAATCCCTCCCTGCTTCAGGACTATACTCCCTTCACAAATAGACTTACCTGTTGCCAGGGTCTTATTGCTCCAGATTTCTCTAAATTGGATGATCATGATGTAGATAACTTTAGATATGTTGACTGGACCTTGCGCTGCACTGTGATATACGAAATTTAAGCAGACAAACACTATTTCCTTTTCCGGAATGCCTCCGCTAGCGCCCGATAACTACTTGTCACTTGCATCCGGAGTAGAGCCGGCATGTGATCGTATTAGCGTGACTTTAAGAATGGTATCGAAATGGTGATAGCTTAGTAGTTTAGGGCCGGAAATTAGTGATTGATAATTGATTAATCATCCTCTAACTATTAGGTTCAATCTCCGGATGATCATTCTTTTTAGGGTTAGTATGTTAGTAAATGGTGAAGCCCCCACCAAGATCTAGTTGAAACTTAGAATTAGGAAGTTAGGATTAGGGGCGTTAATACCTATCTTGGGAGAGCGGCGATGCCCTTACCAAAATCTAATTGAGGAATGTGTAAATATCTTCTTTTTTTGAATATTTGATGGAGGAAAACAAATGAAATAAATTTTAACATTGTTGTGTGAAGGAGTCCACCAATATATTACATAATTCGTACATGCTCAAATATGGATTATGAAATTAACCGCCTCACTCCTTATAAGGCAATTGTGTTTGTAAAGTCCCCACACCCTGAGCAACCATCATGATCAAGTTTGGAGGATGCACAGTGGCAGCGCTGGACTCTGAATCATCCTCTCCACGCTCACTGACACCCCTCATCGCAATACTAAGCATTACTCATTAGTGTTATCCGAGGTCTCTACTGAGTGACCGCCAGATGTTTTCAGACTCTTCCAGTAATGCTGCCGGTGCTTTGTTCTCCACCTTGGACCTGTCAGAACGTGCAAATAATGCGCTCCGAAATGGGCTTCACCAACATGACACCAATCCAAGGAAAGTCCATTCCGTTGTTACTGGTCGGAAAGGATGTGATGGGTGCCGCAAGGACAGTCTCTGAAAAGACTTTAGCATTCCACTATCGAGCTGCTACATCGGATCAAGTTCAATCCTCGCAATGGTGAGCTCCGGATGGCAGAACACTGAGGGAGTCAGATTGTTTACCATCGATGCTACTGGCACTGGCATTTTCATCCTTACTACAACCCGTGAGCTTGCTTTGCAGATATTTGGCGTGGTCAGATATATTTAGGTGCAAATATATAAAAAATAAAAAATCGGGAATTTATTGCAGCATGGGTATTAGAATATATCTGAATACATAAAGATAATGCATGCATTTCTCATGTAGCCCGCCCCTCTATTTGGAAGGTATTTCAAATTCCGTTGCTGTGCAACCATTCTTTTAATATCACTGTATAATACAATAATCAAGCACATCTAGATCGCACGCTCATATGACCTTGAATACTTTTTTCATTTCACGTAAAAATGAATATTCATGGAACTTCTACACTAATCATCTTTCTAGATCTTTACTCCTTACCCCCATAAAATTCTTCGCCTATGCGGACGTCTTCCTACTGTACAGCCTCCAAATCTTATGCTTAATCCTCAACCAGAGTATCGACCATCCCCTGGCACTTCCATAATAAATGGTATTGCCATCCTTCACCATACCGAAGTCTTGCCTACATGTACCAATCGTTTAATTATAACTGTCACTGAAATCACCCTTAGGCTTTTACTATAGTGCCGATGTAGTAAAGGAATATGAGCAAATAACTCCTGACCATACTGAAGCCACTCCAGACTACCTATCAATGCTCACAGCAAGCGGTGTTCCTCCCCATCACCTACGTCTGAAAGAAGTGCTATCTGCCTCCTCATGCAAAACATGTCTGTGAAGAAAGGCTTAGTAAAAAATGCCTGTACCATTGTGCATAAATTACACTACCGCACAATCCAAATACAAATCATTAACAATAGGACAGGAGAACTCGGCGAAATTCATTACCTTCCAAGAATATGTTTTGACTTTAATACTGTAGCCGGGAAGGTCATGGATTGAAAGTCAAATTTAGCCTGTCAAGCCAAGCCAAGAAGGTTGTGGATCGAATGCCAAATTTGACTGTTAGCGTGATGCAGCCAAGCCAACTCAAAATACTGCTGGTATTTCCCCGGAGGAAATTCCAGATAATAATATTGCTAGCGCATTTAATAGCACGTGATCGTGTTTGTCCCCCCCTTCGGTCCTTAAAGCTATTGAGCCTGTTGAGCATCAAGCAGCAATAACAAGCTGAAAATATGATTCTATCTGTAGTATTATACATTTGAAGTGACACTGGCAATTGTTCCAAAAATAAGGGCTTCCAAAAGGAATATATTGTGTCCACTATAATACACTACTGTCCATGGCTACCAGGCACAGTGACCTTGACCTGAGCAATGTTGACAAAAAGAGAAGAAGCGCAATTATCGTCTTCTACCAACTGATTCAGATTGGCAAATCTTGGCAGCAACACTGTGAGAACAACGAAACCTATGGCAACGATAAAAAGTAGAAGAAGACAGAGGGTAAGGATTAACAAAAAGATGTTACTGTGAGCTCAGTTGCATGTGAGAATTCTGAACACTTGCACCTTCATATGATGTCATGGGACAAACATGTGTTTAATAAAAAGAATAATACCCATGGAATTGAACCAAGGAGCTCACAATGCAACAGGACAACAGTAAACAAGACATAATTACACCACTGCCCCATTCCAATATGGTGCAGTATAATTTCCGGTCAATATGCTGCAACAGATCGAGTGACAATAGCTGATTCTTTTCAAATTGCTTGAAATTTGCAGAAGGTATATTCGAAGAACATGCATATGTTAAGGGAATATATATATGACGAGCTGAAAAAAAAGATATTGCGTGACCGTTGTGTGAAAAGTGCGAGTCACAAACTCCGTGATCACAATTTAATCCACGACCCTCTCAGCAACCGTACTTTAAACCATCCAATGCTGCATGGACTGTACAATGTCTCCAATTTCCGCTTCATCTAGCCTATGCAACTACATTCCATAGCTGCTTGGGACTTACCCTGGACAAATCCGGTCTTGACTTATGAACAGATGTCTTCACACACAGGCAGCTATACACTGCTTTATCAAAGGTCCAAAACTGTCAACATAAGAGAATTCCAATTTCCGCACACAATGATACAGGTTATGTTCAAGATATTGTACATAGAAAACTGTTATTGTAACATATACATACTATGCCAAACCTCGCCAGCTCTGCCGGGACATCCACTTTAAAATATAAAATAATTACTTACGACGTCTGAATGCCAGCTGGTATGGCTGAGACGGTTCCCACCAAGGTATTCACAGAAACGGTTGTTGTCTTTATCACAGTAAACTATAATCCACAGGCAGTGAGAACTCCGCAAATTGAAGAATAGATCAAATAAAATTACTGACCAGCATGGAATTCAGGGAAGCCCTTGACATTTCCAGAAGTGGGATGCATTTGGATGGGTCCAAAGTGCCTAGAACCAAAATTAGCATCCTAAAGCATGCAGAGATTAACAGGGTAAACGAACCTGGTGATTTCAATTTGCTTCTCAGGGATGAGGTCCTTGAAGTCTTGATCACGGAATAGCAAGACCTTGCATTCAACAGTATAGAGTGCGAGCTCATCAAGGCCTTCCTTGCTAAGCGGCTGATTTGGACACCTTCAACAATGGCACCCAAGTAAGGATTCAAGCTAGTACAATTAAAAAGAATAATTATGATGAAGCTTTGAGGGGGAAAGGAGAGGATTTATGGAGACTATTGGAGGGAAACCATGTAGTAGCAAGTTGTATGGGGAGCAAAATTCAATGGTAGGTTGGTGAAGAATACAATGAGTAATACCATTAGCTGATGGTCATATGCACATGAAAGGCCATAGCTGAAATCTTCCAAGGATTCTGAGTTTGTTGTAAGACCATATAACCTAGCTGCAGCATTTATGATTAGTCCCTTATAACCAATTAAAGTGTTAATACAACATACCACTATTAAAGACCAACCAAATGCAATGCCATTGCTATCACTTCCCAATGATCTCCCAAGCCTAACCTGTGGATTCACATTGATAGTCAACAAAGAGCCAATAGTCCCAAGCCTAACCTGTGGATTCACATTGATAGTCAACAAAGAGCCAATAGCCAAAGAAAGTTGTTGGTAAACCAGACAGATAGACAGCAGCAAGATGGATCAAACATAAACCAGTATACCAGGCAAGATACCAGACACAAGAGACAATGAGATGAGAGCATAAGTGCACATCTGGGAGGAAGATTGGATTGCTTAAAGAGGAACTTTTGAGGACTCAATTTCAGGAGCTCCAGATGGTAGAGACAGTACTATGGTTGTAATCACGTTGGAATGGATATTGTGGAGATAATAGTTCTGTTACAGGCTGATCCAAATGTTAGCTTCCAAAGCATGACTGAAGTAACAGCGAAGGTTGAACTAAGGAAGGGAAAGTTAGAACCAAAGGACTTGGCTTCAATGTATGTGGGTTGCACCTTCTTGAAATGTATATGTCCTTAATTTAGAATGGATTAGAACCAACAATATAAGAGTGAGATCGAATACCAAAGTTGCAAATGAAGGTATGACTTCGGGGTGAAGGGCAGGACTTCAGGACCAAGGTCAAAGGTTTGGGGATGTGTTCACAAAGGTATTGAGACTTTATATAAAGGATTCAGAGGCTTTCAAAGGGACAGAGGCATGTAGAGAGAAGAGCACAAGGTTTGAGTATAGGTTTGAATGTACACAATATCTGAACTAGAGAAACTAGCTAAGGATACATGCCTTTTATACTAAAAAGCGAAAGACAGAAAAGGAAGGAGACATTACAAAATAAGTAACTACTTCAAAGTCCGGAGAAAGCATGAGATGAGTGATACAACAAAGTGAATACATGTATTGTTGAATAGTGAAGGTTCAGAGGAATTAGTAAACCACATACAGACAGGGTTGAGACATTTACAAAAGATAAAGTGAATAAACAAAAAGGTATTATGGAAAATATGCCAAAAGAAGATAAGTGAATGGAACATACAATGTGATAAATGAAAAAGTGAGCAGAGCGAGACATAAGTGAATGGAAAAGAATGGACAAAGTGTCAGATGACATTTTGAGGATTCACTGAGGACCAATAGGACTAGGACTGAAGACAATTAGAAATATCCTCAAGGATACCATGAGGCAAAATAACTTGATGAGCAAAGTGGATAGTGAAGGCTTCGCCAAAGTGGTTGAGGGGGAAGTCAAGGAGATGATTCAAGAGTGTAGAGTTTGAACATGAAGATGAGGGAGTGAGATGTGAAGTCGAAGAAGTGAGGTGTGAAGTCAAACAAAGCTCTCCAAAGGATGTGTAACCTTCTCTGAAGCTTCATTGAGGTTACACAAAGTCACATGGGGTGATAGTTAAGCATAATGCTTAACAAGTCCGCTGTGCAGGTTTGATAGAGAGAGGTTGTAGTGATGGTTCCACATAAATGAAGGTGGTGAGAACTGCATGTGACTTGTTGAAACTGCACTTTGCAATCTGTGTAAAAATATAATGTGAGAGTAAGGAGATGGGGAGAGCCTACCAATCCTTAGCAAGCCTTAGCAGTCCTAGCCTAGGTAGGGCTATCTAGCATCTCGATGAGCTAGAAAGATATTTAGCTGCTTGTGTCAACTTTCCTGATGTCTGGTCCATGTGGAGTGTATAGCAGGTGCTACTCCGGATCCTAACTTATTCAGGTGAGTACCGGGAGGACTCATAGCCTGAGGAGCTGTATGGGTCACCGAATCCAAATCTAGTAAGAGGTTCTGTTGAAAAGTGTGAAGCTTCAAGATAATGTGTCTGTGTTGGCAAATTTACTCCATGAACCTCCCTTTGTTCTTTATATTATGTGAGTGATCTATTAGAATGAAGATATGAATAAAAATGTCCTTACTTCTAAGCGACTCCTCTGATAGATTCTGAAAGCTTTGCTCATTATGCAAAGAGAAAGAAAAAAAGTAAAGTTTACCTTCAGCTTCTCGGCTCCTATCTGTAGCTTTTCTGCAATGCCATTCCAGACTTCAGCGCTACCTTAGGGTCCTACTTCTCTCTACTGAGAGTCTTACCTTCTTCATAGTCCGTTTTGGAGTTGAGATACAGGACATAGAAGTTAATAAATGAGCTGATATACTATAAAAATAACGCGCACTTATTATATTTGCGTTGGATAATTGGGATAACTGGGTCATTTGGATCAGAAGTCGATTTAATATGTGTCTCCACAGTCTTCATGGTGCTAAGATAGGTCTTAGCATGTCCCTTTGAAATGTGGCCTTCTGGGGATAGAATATCGTGAAGGCTATGTTTGGGTCGGACACTGTGGTCGGAGTTTCCAGGCTGGTTACTATTCGATATAGCCGTATAATAGATGCGAGTGAGCTCCTAAGATAGGGAATACCTTTGGAGACATACATACAGGTAGACTTTATAGAGAAAGATGAGCATTACATCATAATGCGCTTTGCTCCTAATCTATCCATGTGGAATATTGGAGAGGTACATCAGGAAAACGGGTAAAGGTGCCTAATTTTTCCATAGAACTACACAGGCTACGAAATGTCTACGGAAAATAACAGGTCGCTATCGTTGCTAACTCTCGCTACACCATTCAGAACAAACTCCGCTGGTTTGAACAAATATGAGTGTCACACGACACATTGCAGCTTAGTATCGTGCCACTACCACTCATCCTCTCTTTACGGCCTCAAGACCATTCATTTCCTCTCTTTGAACGAATCCACTGTACGGTAATGTTATCAATTGTGTAGAGACTGTTAAAATGATGTTAAACTCGCTCTACAATTCGTTATCTACCACTTTCCATCATTGACCATTAGTGAGTTAATCCAATACTAACCTTTGGGTCTGTCAGCTGACAACAGAGACAGTATCCAAGTCACTTCATCTCAGTCATTATTGGTTGATGACTATGTTTTAGGAGAAGTAACCTGGTGTTAAGACATGCTGAAGAGACTTCTGAACGGACTTTAGGGTACGTAATTCAATGTTTTCACTATCTGCTAGCTAACACAATCATGCCAGTTGCATCCTAACTTATAGGTACCAAAATGATACTGATAAACAAATAGAGACTTCACAACAACCGCTGCCGCATCATCCTGTATGATCAATTGGTATGTTTTATCTCTCTCAAAAGATGTGTTCTAATTCTGGGCTCATTATGCAGGACGGCATATAGGGTTCGAAGAGATCATGGTTACCCCCTGAGATTTGATGGCCTTATGTTTTCGTTTCAGCCTTATGTACCTGCTTGTGTTGTTGCCAAAGATTGTGGTTTTACTTGTTCTATCTGATCCACAAATGTAGAAGTTACTATTAGTTCCTCTTGTGTTTAGCTACATTATATATCAATTTTGCATATTTACTACCTAATCCTGCACAAAAATTACGGATATTAAATTGGAAAATTAGTAAATAAACATGGCACTATTGAAGCTACTGAAGCTAGAGACTCCATATAGTTATTCAAAGCACCCGCAGCCGCTAGCATAGCGCAAAATCACCAGACTTCTAGGGAATCTATGGAGACTACCATAGTGTACATAAATTATAGAGGCTACGGTGTCTATGGACGCTATATAGCCTCTGTAGCATTTGCCAACTTTCCTGATGTACAAGATGCATGTTCCTCATGACCAAAAAGATTTAAAAGTACACAAATTACTAACCAATACAACCTGAGTTAAGTCATTATGTTCATTTCAGGCTCTCGAATTCTGCCAAATTGAGTGGCGCTTAGTACGAACCCAAAAAGATCCTCTCGAGATTCAACTCAGTGCGGGTACTGTATGCACGAGGCACATCTCAATAATCAAATGAGCAAAAAATGTCAGATTGTAGTTCATCGGTGCAGGGATCTTTGGTGAAGATGGAAAAAGTTTCTGAACCCGAATGGCGGGGCTCGCCGTACACCTGGTTCACGATCATTTCAGTTTCATCTTACGTAAACTGCTACCGCGCTTCTAGGCATTGTTAGATCAGTGATTACGCCTCAGAAGAGAGACATGATGACCTTACTCCTATCTCATTCCGTGGAAGAAGTCGGAAAGCGGTGGCGCCAGTGCAATATTACTTTATCGACTTTGGTCTTTCAAAAGTTTTGAACATAGGATCTACGTTGAAGGAAGAGCCGGACAGAACAAAGAGGTACCCGAATTTATCAAGGATATTCCATTCAATCCTTTCAAGCTTGATATGTATCAATTTGGTGCTGTTATATCCCGTTTAGTTACCGTATGTTCTGTTATATTTTTCAGCCGAAAACAATGACTTAATCTTGTCCTTTAGTGGTATTTCGACCTTGAATTCCTACAACCTCTTGTTCAAGTCATGATGCACGAGGATTTTGAACAACGGTCTACTGCATCGGAAGCACTGATGCAATTTGAGACCATAATTAGTTCTCT
>KN837123.1:553524-568258 GCA_000827215.1 Sphaerobolus stellatus SS14 | reverse complement strand
CTGATAGAGTAAGGATTCAACGATTAACATAATGACGGGGCCAAGAGGATCCTCGCGGATGCAAACAGCATGAAGAAATCGCCAATATGTTGGGAGATGGCGTCAATGGAGGAGGGAGAATGCCTTCGCTAAGATCTAAAAGAAAGAGAACATATCAAGATTCAAGAACTCGATTTATACGTACACCTGCAAGATTTTTAGACAACTACCAAAGGAAGAAACTGCGGAGACGCTGAAAAGAAATTAAGCTCAAAACAGAGGACCAAAAACTTTGGAAATAAAAAAAATCTAGGAATCGCGGAAACGAGAGCATCGAAAAGGTAAATATCGTTGAGGAAGTAAGCTGAAGAAAGAGGGAAAGCGGCGAAGGGATTCTGAAACGAGATGAGGATGGAACGTAAATTTAGTCAAATGAAGAGGAATTCGAAAATGAGACGCACCGCTTGATCATTCTGCAGGATACGACCGTCACAAAAACTCCTGTTCAATATCAATTCCATTCCCTTCAACGTTCCGACAATTATCTTACTTACCACAGAAAAGACTACGAGTTTGGATGTTATCTATCAGACGCCAAAGCAAAGTAAGTGTACAAGTCCTAGTAGTGTTGATAATTATCTACAGAAGAATTTAAGCACGGCTGCATTTCCTAGTGAGAGATCCAAAAAGTCAATTAAAATATTGTGCAAGAAAAAAAAAAGGGAAGGAGACTCAACAAGGGCGAAACGTGGCTAGCGGGCGCCGAGCCGGTCCGAGCCCAGCATTACCCGGACGTGATGACTAAGCTAGTACCTCGTACAACTGGCCCTCCTCTAAGTATTTTTCCTAACCTCAACCTCAATCAAAATGGCATTAATTATTTCTGGCAAAACAATACTCGTATCGGAACCTGAATTGACCTTCTGTCCCCCCGATTTGGTTTATTTGTCGAATTCGTCCGAAGGAGCGCAAAACTAGTGATACACGCCTGATCTATTCCTGTGGTTTTTACGAGTCAATAGCTTTTTTTCGTGCTTGTTATTGGCGATTATCTCAGGTCCTTTTGTTTGTTTTTCCTTCCAGACCTACTGCAACTAAAGGGAGCTTTACCGGTGAGCACAAGGAGAGCATAAGTAATCGTCCCCCCTTTTCAGACGAACAAAGGAAGCTCTAACCGATTATAGATATGGTATTCTTGTACTTGCTGTTCCTGGTTATTGTGATAGTGTCGGTCTTGTTGAGCTTCCCCGTTGTTGCCAACCCTGCACTTCCCACGAACGCGGTAGCAAATATTGCACAGCTCTCTGGACAGGAAGTAAACTCCCCTTCACCTCTACCTCCACCACTTATTAACCTCCGACCACTTTTCCCTTCGCTCTAAGTATACTCCAACCCGTATTCTGTGCGAGTTTCTGATCCCGTTCGTCCACGGACAGTGGATTCGACCCACACTCCTACTAGTGGTTGTGCCACTGCCCTCAGACACGCACATTAAATCCACGCAGTTCACCATACCGTTTTTCGAAATGGTTGATGTGTCCATATTGCGTATTATCGCATTCATGCCTCGCGTCACCTTCACTCTTCCTTTCCCTGGGTCCAGGAGGGGCAACGAAAGCCTAGATGTCAGCTCCGCCACTCCATGTGCCACACCTGAACATTTAAAGGTTTCTCCTGATGCCAGTGCATTTTCAGAACACGCTAGCCTCGAAGACGGAAACCTTTCCTCAGGCATGACAGGTCTTACCTTGGTCACTGAGGTACGCGAACAATTACCTCACCAGCTTGCGCGTTACTCAGTCATCGCCACCGTTACAGAATACCTCAAATGTCCCGGTCAACGACGTTGACGACTTTCCTAAATCTTTCCCTATCCCTGTGCAACGTTCATCCCGATCCACCCTAACCTTCTTGGGTTTCAACACTGTTTACCGGACCACCACCGTATGTCAGCGGGCGGAAACGTCTGATCTATACATCACTTTGCCTACATTCAGACGAAGTCTTGGTGAATATGCTTCCCGCATGTCGTTCTTAGATGCTACATCGGGACAGATATCCTTGTCGGATGGCACGTCTTCTGATATTTCAGTACTTCTGACACCGAAGGAGGAAAACAATTTCTCGGTATTCACGAAGCATGATAAGCACAGACTGCGTTTTATCTGGCTTGAAAGTATCATTCCTCCCATCAGCGACGGCGATGTTTCGTCTGCGCTGCCCCTCCCACCTCGATCGGAACCTACGACGACGGTTCTGACCGAGAACGCCACAATGCCTATGATCCATGATCCTACTGCGATCAGGAGTCTAGATCCTGGGAACGATGAGGAAGATTCGTACCCTTGGATGCATGGTGAATACGACTTGTCCGAATTTACTGTCAGGGATATTGCCATGGCTGCTCAAGTTAGCTGGCTTGTCGACTGTGAAGCTTCAAGCACGCCTCCGCCACCAGTAGTCCATCCTTCAGCAGAGAAAGAGACGATTCACACACCTGCAAACTTCATCACTTCGACCAGGACGAGCACCAAGATCCATTGGTATTCTGACGAATGGACTCTCCATACGCTCAAGGAGTTTCCTGAAATGTTCGAATATTGGCGTTCTGAGTATCACCCTTTGATCGCCAGTCACGTTGTGTCACTGGCATTCGATGAAAAGAACCCAAGGAAAGCTCTGGAAGACATGAAATCATTTTGTTCCTTGATTCAGAAGAATGATCCTATCGGAAACCCCACCGAAGTTATTGAAAGTATCGCAAAGCATCTGCATGATTTGTGCATGGAACATTTCTGTTCGGTACGTTTTACCTATATTCACCTTGTGGTTCCTTCCTAAGTCCGAACTATTATTCAGGTCATTGGCTCAGGTTCTGCGCGTGAGGTGTTTAAACAACGCTCGTCAGATATCTGTGCTATTCTAGATTTCATTGTGACCCTTGATTCGTTACCCGGCGGTATAACCAGGGTCAAGAAAGCTGTGCGCATGATAGTCGATCATATTTTCGGTATTCGTGATGAGGATGGGTCTTTTGATGCGGCAACTTTGGCTCGCTGCGTTGTCCATAAATTTCTCAGTCTGGCTAGTGACACATCTGCTGGAAAACCGAGGTCATATGTCTCTGCGTCTGTGTACACGAAGCTGCGATACAGAATCCCACGGGCAATTGAAGAAGCTATTCGGCAGGTACGCAGTTGCGTTTCCCCTCTATTTGATAAATACACTAACGAATATTATAATAGGAGCATGACAATCTCTACTATTCCTTGTCCTTCATCAGCGACTTTGTTTTTCTGCTACGTACGGGAGGCAAAGTATCAATGCGACAAGTGCTTGCACTAAATGAATTTGGACAATTGCTGGAGGGACAGTCGCTGTCTACGGAAGACCCAACTAAAGACAGAGATATCCTTTCTGACCGCAGAAAGGCTTTTGCAGCCTATGTTCTTTTCATGATTTCACCTGAAGACAAGGAGGAGTGTTATTTTTGTTCGGAATACCAACAGAAACCGGTTTCGATTTGTGCTTGCAAGGCGTTTGGAGAAGTCTGTAGAGAAGAAGTTATGAAGGTTAAACAGACAGTAACTAAAACCGTCTGCACTTCTGAGGTTGAGGCGTGTTTTATGGTGAGACCTTTAGCAATCTATTCCATACCATGGCTTACGATTATATTTTAGACTCTGTGTGGATTTGCCGCTGATATTAGTGAGGATATTGCTCTTGATGAACAATCGGACAATGTGGACTTTTTTGCTGATGACGAAGCTTTAGATCATTCAGAACAGGAATGATTGTAAATTTTCTCGGTTTTATTATTTCCTCCTCTACTACTCAAAGCAGATTTATACTTATATATAGTTTCTGAAAGCCTGTACGAATATCTTCATGTACTGTAGATTTAGCATACTAATCCATTTTGAACGCATTCCCTATATGGGCGCCAGCGACGGGCTTGAAATCGTGACCGTGTGACGTCGCCACATTTGAAGCGTGCTTGTTCAGCGACGTTCAGCAACTCCGTAAATGGGACTCGAAATTCCTCTGAACTTGACCTATTGGCATACGATACATACTGCAAGGCGATCAGCATGTCGTTTATAACATTATCTTTGCAAGATTATTCCTCTATTCGTGCACCGAAGCATTAGTATAGGTAGACGTAACGTCCCCAGAGGTATGTCAAGTCAGTATGCTCTTCTTGATGGACTCTGCTACCTCTGTCTGCTAGGCTAAGTAGATGGGACCGTGTCTCATGTTCCCATGATTACCCCATCCAGTCTAAGCTCTTTGTACTAGCCACGTCTTGAGGCAGTTTAATTGGGGCTGATGCACTGGAAGGAGCTCCAACGCTCGGTTCGGACACTGGTCACGGAGTACGTGCTCATTTTCCCTTCCTATCAGTATCATATTCATGTAACCGCACTATAGCCTTCCATTTGATATATCATTGAGATTGCTTCCATAAGGATTCCAATTGTATCTGCCATACGCTGGGTTACTCGTAGCTTGCCCGATGGTGCAAGCTGTGATGCTACGACGTTATCGGTCTTGCGCCTTACATGTTGCACGTTGGAATCCATGCTCCCATCAGAAGCAATATCCGACTTTTATATCTCGTCAAATCAAGGGTACGTCATCAATCAAGCTCTTTACCTCAATCGCTGACCGCATGTTCACTTCTTTCTAGACAGACCTAGGCTTTCTTAGTTATAGGCCGTTCTATGAATAGATGTGGAGTCTACACTGCGGTGGACAGTTACATAATGGAGCTATACAGTCTCTATCTCCTGATAGCCGACGTTGTTCACCACATCAACCATCCATTTCGTCGGAGCATCTTTGCTCAAACTTTCTTCGCCATGTGGATAACATAATGTTAGCACTGTTATAGTGCATTGTTAACCTCTGCTGGAAGGTCTAAATCGAAATCATTTTATGGCATATCAAGCTTGACATGGGGCCGTAACCGCCGCGCCAGAAGGAATAGGTACTTGCTCTAGCGACATATGAAATCAACAGTAAGTATTATCAGATCAATATAAGACGTGTTTGATGGCTAATCCAGTGGCATATTCAGTTAGATCGTCATTTATGCCCTTCTGAACCTCGACTCCGAGCGCTTATTTTGCGTCACGGGCTTTCTTACTCCTCGAGCCACCTGTCAGGTCGTATCAATCTCAACGACGATCAACAGACGTATGTGCATCTTCTACTCCTCATGCTTAGATGTACATGTGCTCAGTTATTGCAGGTTATCACCAACATAGTGGCCCTGTAAAACCCGACATCAAACCCCGTGCTGACCTGCTCTTCTACTATCTCTGTGTCAGAATCCGGAACGTGGTTTATCATGGTAGCTCTTATATTCGCCGATCCCGGTATTACTATGTTATTCGTCTATCTCGGACGGAGCTTGTGGCGTCGGAGGCCCGGATGTATATCATATGTAAGATAGCGGAACGAGGAATCCAGCACATCTAAGTGCCCGTTGGCTAAGCGCTTGGGTTAGGGTTAAGGCTTATGTCAGCGATCAAAATCACGGAGTTAGACGTTACAGGGTTTGTGAGGCTGACATGAGCGGGTACATGCATAGAACGTCAGCACTTTATTCAATCCATTAATATACTCATTTTTACTGCTATCCTGCAATTGGGGATTATAGTCAGCCATAATCTAGGTGAGAATCAGTTCGAACTTCGACACGTAGCCGACTGAGTCGATATAAGCGGCCAAATCTCGAAGGTCGAAAAACAATCTTGTGTCCCAGAGGCCGGAAAAGTTATTTAGAACAGTTTGGAATAAAAACATTTTTTTCGTGAAATAAGTTCATCCCTAAGAAATATTTTCATAAACTAAAACCATACAATTGTAGCTATGGTAATTCTAAACACTTCTACGGTGTGACATTTGATTGCTTGTGCGAGTGTGCCGAGTAATAGCAGTTATCGTTTGTAGTCGCTTAGGTGTGCTGAATCCATCGTTCCGCTATCTTAACTGTAAGCGTCCCATAATACATTCATTGGTATATAGCTGACTTATATCCTGTGTCTTATAGGTAGAGTTATTTGGAGTATTTCCGTATATTGCAATGCTGTTCAGTCTATATGGATCAATCGGCCTTCGCGCGCACAAGTCGCCTCGCCCATGTATATTATCTCCGCCAAAAGACACGGCTCAGGTTAACCGATGCAGCATTCATTTACCACAGGAGAACGTACATACAGTGCTTGTATGATGGGATAGCATATCAGATAACGAATGCCCGAAGCCCGGCACGCGGAGTTCTGCTTCACCGTCACACCGCCATCTCGTCTAGAGTTCTCCTCGGATCTTCCAACTACCCTTCAAGATATCCTTGGCACATGCTCTGCAAGATCTAGACCGATCTAAAACGTGTTGGACCTTGGATGTCCGTTTCCACCAATCATCTGCGCCCTGCCACATCCGTTGTAGCCACCACCATCTTCGGTCTCTCCAAGTAATGATCGCATAATCAGTACGGACTCGTCACCGATACGGTCATAACAACCGTATCTCCGGGTACAGCTGGAGTCATTACCGCAGCAAGGCAAACCCATGGTACGTTCTTCATTCGTATGGGTGCAGTTCCTGGCACTTGTTCTTCTTCTGCCCCCCACAGGTGCCATCCAGCATCGGATATATCCATCACATTCCATGCCCGTTGCCGATGCTGATGTGTTGTCCCTTGATAGAGAACTTCCGCCACGTCAGGGGTACCGCCAAAATCACCGGTACACCGCTATATGTACCACATCAGACCACATCAACGCGCAAACGTCTTCTTTTGCTTGAGGCATTCCCGTGGATGCGGATCTCGAAGTCTAGGCCTGAGTCACCGCACTCCACTGTTCACAATCATTCTGGTGATTGTCGTGGTCCATCATCACGTCTTCACGCCAATTACCTGCCTATCCCAAGGATCCACGATTGCGTCCGCCGTTAGATGCGCTCCTTGCGTATCCAACAGGCACCTATACCCCCTTCTTTATGCTCAATTTGCTCAATACAGGCTGAAGTGGTCATATCTTCTGATGTTATCATCCCTATGTGCCTATACACGTCTTTCTTCTCTATTCTATCATCAGTTTACTCGACGAGGTGGTAGGCAGCCATCAAGCATAGAAGCTTCGCTTGGCTCCGCCGCTTATACCGTTCAGAGGACAGGTATCGACTCAGAACACACGGAGGACATCGCAGAGATACTAGGCTCCTCTGGAACCTTTTCGGATGGAAGAGTATGGGTGAAAAGTGCATTAGAATGAAGCATAAGCGCGTGCCTTTTACCTATACCACCATAGTCGCCGTCGACTCGCCGAACCTTCAAACTCTTCAAATATTCGCATTTGTAGGATGAAAAAAATGCGAATCCTATTCTCGTCATGCATTTTTATACCTAATCCTGCATTGGCCCACTTGGGGCGAAGGTTTGAAGCTTGACGAATGAATGAATTGATTAAACCCGAAACTTGATTGAAGGCGCCTCGGATCGAAATTCACCAACCCATATACCTAAAGCTTGATATCTTTCGTATGTTCCTCTGTTTTTTCTTCTTTCTATTTGTGTATTTTAACACAAGTACAGGATTCTGATACCGGGCCAGGCTATGTCTTGATTCCCTTTTGTTCCATCCTATTTTCATTCAGCTCTCACGCTCAACCCTTTTTAGACTTTTAGTCACTCTTGTATTTAGTTTGAATACCGCCAATGTTATATACACCGGCTAATATCATGCATGAGTGCATAGTTTTGTGACATAGAGTTAGCGCATTGAAGCACTTCATAAGCTCCGCCGGGCGCGGTATCCAATCATGCTCGCAGACCTGTACCTTTTTATGTAAGCATATCGTATTCTCACCTTGTAACCCAGACTACCTACTTCCTCAACCCTTCCTTATAATATGGCTAGATCTCCTATCCAAGCATTACCTCTAGAAATCCTCCAACGTGTATTTCTCGCATGTTTCCAGTCCACTGAGGACCATGGAGGTCTCTGCACTATGTATCCCCGCCTTCAAGTCGTACCAGCGCGTTACGTCAACTTTGAACAGGTCATGCCGCGAATCGTCCAGAAACACTCTGATATTATGCGGGTATGCCAGTACTGGAAACTCGCTATGGAGCGCTATCCCGCATTGTGGACCCGTATTTATCTCCGGAGGGGTTCAAAGGAGGAGCTTACTGGGCTGCACACATGGCTGAATCGATCCGGAACTTCCCTCCTGGACATTTATATCTCGTACTCCAATCTTCCAAAAGAGGCCGCATGGACAGAGATATTCTCTGTTCTGAGGAGATGTCTTCATCGGCAACGGACTTTCCAATTTATCCAATGGGCCCACCAGGTGGTCTCACAACCTATGTGTGACATTTTGTTCGCGGATGATGGCCTATTGAAGATGCCGCATATGAAGGTTCTCAGAATTCATGATCATACGATCTCGCGTAACGAGGAGAGCCTTCTGAACCGGATTTACGCACCGAAACTTCGCTGCTTGGAGCTTGACTGTCGTTGGGCCTTTCCATTTTTCCTTAACCTCACTGAAGACGGTAATATATCCCTCAAATCGCTAGGTTTAATCGGAAATGCGAATGTAACGGGAGGACTGCAACGCTTGCTCAAGTGCAGGCACTTTTGCGAACTCTTCCTTCCTGGGATACCACTGGAAGCAGATAGCACCCCGATGGATCTTGGAGCAATATCTCTATCATCATTGCATTCTCTAGAATTTATACAGGTTTATACGGGATGGAATTTTTCAGTCAGCCCAACTATATTCTTACCAGCTCTACGCATATTTTCATTTACGGCCCTTGGCGGTCGTCAGCTGCAGCCATTCTCTTTCCTCTAAATATCCAGCATCGCATCGCATGTAGAGGTTCTATGTCTGAAACGCTTCGAATTCACTCTCCAAAGTGATTACGAGGCGCAGACCTTGCAATTTCCGCGGCTCAAAAGGCTCGAGATTCGATCGGGCACAATCACGGACGACTTTCTCACCCACCTCGTTGTTCCCCATCGGGGTGGAATCAGATGTTTACCGAATTTAACTGAGCTTCTTTTTGATAGTCGCTGTTCTTATTCTGGGTCGTTATGGAACACCGTGATCAGGACCGCTCGAAATCAAGATGTGAAGTGGATGGAGGCTCTGAATATTTATTTCGTGAAAGAAGGAGCGATGGCACACCCGGACGCTTATAGAGATCAGCTATGGGAGTTACTTAATGGCCGTATAATCAATCGAAGAGAAAATATCAAAAGTACGTTTCTCCACCAGCCATAGATTGCTTATTCAAATAATATTCTTTAGTATATAACGAATTTGCTCTACGCCATGGCCTGCCTTTGTCATGATTCTATGAATTTCATCTTCGATGGAATCACATAATTAGTATGTACAGTAAGCTTCGGCGTTTACGATTGCTCTTAATTTTCCTAAATCTCACTCTCTCGCTAGGATAAACATGACTTCTGTTACGTTGGGTTGGAGAAATTCTCCGTCGAGGTCGGTCTTCAATGGCTGAAGTATACAGCAAGCACGAATTATAAGACCCATCTTGGACGCATTGGTTGTGAAGCCGATCCAAGTCTTATGTTGCGTACTGTGCTATTCCGATTGTGAGCATCAACTAAATTTTCCAGCGACTGCGCCGAGGCAATTTGACATCCTTATTTCCTGTGGTATGGCCTTGATTCATTTATGCTTCTCCCCTGTTGGCTCATCCATGGGTGTGGCACTTTTTGCTAGTGGACCGTGCTTTTGTTACAGTCGGATATACATATAATGCGTTTGTTTCGAGAGAATTCGAATGCGGAGTACGTTTCTTCTTCAGAGGCCAATATTATAGACTACTACATGCTCATTATTGCAAGACACTAAACAGACTTCGAAAGTCCTTGAACTTTTTTTTTTAGGTCAAGTGCTATCAGTTAGGCTGTTCAGTATCTTAGTTATTGATGAAAATATTAGTTAAAGATTCAAGAATTACAGATGTAAACAAGGATCAACATGAGATCTCTATGTATATTTGCAAACTAAGCAGATGAACTATGGTGCAGGGCGCTAAGACACCACCTATTTTGGACAACCGCCAATTGGCCGGTCTGAAAAAAAAAATCGATTTTTTCTCTATTTTTTAATTAGGAAACCTCATGTTTAACATGCATTTTACACACTGCAGTATCCCTGTCCCCTCTTGACTACTGTTGTCTTTCTCTTCAGCCTCTCTCACTTTTCAGCTCTAAGCAATGAATGGCAAATGAAAGAAGAACAACACCACGCAGCTCACTGAGGTTCGTAAATCCAGGTGGAACAAACCATCAGCCAATCAGATCATTGAGATCAATGACAGTACTGAAAGTGATTCCAATGTCAAATGTACTGGGTGGCAAGGTGGCGTTTGTCATGTTCCCTCAGATTCAGAGGATTCAGATGAGGGATATATCACTATATTGGACAGTGATGAAGAGGAGGACTGTGATTTGGAATTTATCAGTGGGGAGGCAGTAATTGAGGGATTGCAAAGGGAATGGCGAATGAAGCAGGATCTGGAGCAGCTGGCGGCTCCAACAGTCATGGAAAAGCTGATGAAGGCTGGGACCTTCATTCAATAGGCTAAAGTGGAGTCAAACCGAACTCTGGGTTATAATGGATTCTCAGAAAGGACCAAATCTTGCCAGAATAAACAAGCCAGAGATAAATCTGCCAGCGACAAAGTTATCTGTGAAAGGTGAGGAGAATTTAATCATTAATTTCTGTAATTTGACATTTATTTATTAGTGAACAAGCAGAACGATTCCGTTCTCATTTCACATTGAAACCCAAGTTACCAAAATTGGATCCACTGAGCATGATGAATTCGCCTGTTCAACATGCTGTTGTCCTGTCAACCAGCATCGATCTCACCAATGAGGATTCTGATTCGGATGGTGAAGGCTACTGTGGATATCTCTCAGAGCTGTCTGATGGTGACAGTGACTATGCATGGGAGGATGAAGAAGAGGATCTGCCTGGAGAATCCAATCCAATCAATCCTGCTTCATTGACATCTCTTGCTCCTTCAATCAATTCTCAAGTCCGTGCACCTCCACCACTGAAACGCCAGAAACTTGATGTTCCTGCCCATGAAGCTCATGTGAACGCTAAAGAAGCAACAGTGTTGAAACAGCAGGAGGCTTGGGTTGCCATTTAGAAGCTTATCACATCAAAGAAGGATTTGTTTGAGTCAGAACGCAATGGTTTGCAGGAATATCGAGCTTGTGCTATCGAGAGCTGTTTGCAAATGATGGTGAAGAATGGCAGGAAATTAATGGACACTTCAGAGAGGGCAGCTGAAAGCCAGGGATTTGCCAAAAATTGGGGTGGGAGAATGGTACGGTCATGGGTTAGACTGTAGATCAAATCTCGTGAGCTTCCCACTTCGAAACGGGGTCGTCATTCCAAGGTTTTCTCTCTTTTGGATGATCCACATGTCTGCACCGAGCTGCGGACATACCTTCATTCCAATAAGTGGTCAATGAATCCAAAGAAGCTGGTTGAATTCACCAAGAACAAGCTTCTCCCTGACGAAGCAAAGAGATACTTGCAGTGCATTGTTGAAACAGAAATGCCCAATGGATTAAAGAAGTATATTGAGCTTGAACTCTTTCCACAAATTCAAGTGAAGGTTTCGAAGGGTATATCACTTAGGACCACTCGGTGGTGGCTTCACAAAGAGGGTTTCAAATATACTACCTACAAGAAAGCTTTATACTTCGATGGACATGAACGAGAAGATGTAATTGCATACAGGCAAAGTGTCTTTATTCCATGCTTAAATGAACTTCAGCCTCAACTTGTGAAATACATTGTTGGTGATGTTGACAGACCTGTCGAGAAGCCTCTCATTCCTGGTGAGCCAGACTTGGTCTTGGTTGCTCATGATGAAATGACAGCACAGGTGCATGATGGAGTGATGATGTCCTGGGTCTGGCAGGGAGAACAACCGCTGAAGAAGAAAGGTGCTGGATGAGGACTCCACCAGTCAGATTTTATTTGCTCAACAGTTGGATGGCTAAAGGAGGTGAGTAAGATGCTTGAATATGGGAAAAACTATGATGGATTTTGGAATGGTGAATTATTTGTGAAGCAGGTGTGTACTGGTCTTGATTCGAATGCAGTATTTACTGACATATTTAATTACAGTTGAAGGAAGACTTTGCTCTGGCCTTTGAGAAGGCTCATGGACCCGGGTATCAAGCCTTGGTTATGGTTGATAACTCACAGGGTCATTCAGCATACTCTGAAGATGCTCTGGTAGTTTCTGTAACAGATATAGTCTGTTATATCAATATATATATATTTATATGAGCTACATCAGCGATGTAGCTATAATTAGTGTGGACACCATATGTGTCCACAGCAGTGTGTATTTAGCATGCCGGCACATTAGGCGCTGGCACATATCTTTTACCATACACCTCTTTGTACTACCTACTCAATATACCTGAGTTCAGTTAGTGTAGGTGTGAATATAAGATATACCAACTGTTATATCTTTTTTAACTTTCTCCCGAAAGTTCGGTATTCCCGGACAACATAGTTGTACAGTAGTATTTGGTATTCAACGGGCAATTACATTGCACGGAAGTACCACGGGTTAGAGCTCTCTAAAACCGAAAGTTCTGATATTTATCACACTACCCATTGTGTAATTTGTATCTGGTATTCAATGTGCCAGACAGCACGGCAGTACCACAGATTTTGAACTAGAAGTCAAAAACCACTATTTATTTGTAGTTCTACAAATAAATACATAGACCACGATGAGTCACCACCATGGTCTCAGGAGAACGTGGGCAGAAGAGCTGTCCGCGGCTGAGATTGAAGATGGCGAGCCCACTACGGGGCTCACTACGGGGGATTTGTCAATTTCCCCATCTCCCTCTGTTGACCCCAACAGAGCCTGTGAATGCTCCCCTCGGAGCATCCGGATGATCCACATGCGACTGCATATGGATCACAGACTGCCCCCAGTCGGGAGCAGTCGCCTAGTAGAGGAGGCGTGCGTCCCCACACGGCTCCTCAGGGCCTGAGCCCCAGCTGACTGGCCGGAGCGTCAGGGACTGCCCACCGGGGCAGTCATACCCCACCGAGAGTGGCCTCTATCACAGCCACTCAGGGACGTTATTCCCCAAGGGGAATAACTCATAGATCAGAATCGTGCAGCGACTCTGGACAGGTATCTCCTACCAGAGGAGATACCATGGAGGACTTCGTTATCCAAGGTAGCAAAGTAGTAGTACTCCGACAGGAGTACTCAGAGTTTATTACTCTGAAGGACAATGCAGAGATTGTCCTAGCCGAAGCCATGGAGGCTATGGAGCGGCTGAACACCGTGTTCAACCGAGTCAGGGCATCCATGAGTAGGATGTCCCCGAGAATGAAGGAACTGTTCACAGTTCCTTCCAATCAAGCGTCAGGCAAAACGCTTGAGCCTGGTAATAACCGGGCACATGATAAAGCAGCTGCTCAAGCAGCTACTCAGCGAATCATAGACCAAACGTCTATGATGGAGCCAGCTCCTGGGTCAGGAGCTGAGGAACGCGCGAGAACTACGCGTTCTCGCGTCCCTGGTGACTGGTACTCCCGGGCACCCCTCTCCCGGAATATCCCCGAGGATATTCCCCACACTGCTCGAGGTGAGCAGGGTGAGGACTCACAGCCGAGGCGCGGCCGTGAGGAGCATACTGTGTATGCATGCAACACACCCGAAGCACAGGTGAGGGACACGTCACGTGTGCGAATGGCCCGTGACATACACATGACTGAACGCACGCGTGTGAACTCAACAGAGTCCACGCGACTGAGACGTGACGCATCTCCAGCTAACACTCGGCGCGAGCCAGTGAGTGTTACCACGCGTGACAGACCTAGTCTGTCAGTGAACCGAGTGATTCAGGGAATTCCTGAATCAATTGAGTGCTCTAGACGCTCAATAACAGAACCACAAAGCATTGACATGAATGCTTTGAGAGAAGAGATCAAGGCAACGATCTCTGCAACTATCAAGGATAAGTTGCATTCGGATGCAGACAGTGTGACCACTGTCTCCCAATCTATGCAGGCACTGGACGCCAATGCCCAGTACTGGAGCGACCTTAGTAATAAGGCCGCGAGACGTAGCCGTCGAGCACTTGAGCTACAACTCAAGTTAGCAGAAGAAAAGGTTAACAACCTTTTACATGAAGAAGCACCTGAAGAGGCGCTTCTGGAAGCTGCTCAGGAAGCGCGTAGCATACGTTTTCAATTAGACCAAAGTTCACGATTGTGTGAAGCTGGTTTAATGCCTGAACAACAAGTACAGTTCAGTGCGAATACTGGAAGGAACCTTACCAGTCCCTCCAGGAATTATGGGCCCAACCCCATAAGTGAGCTGCATATACCTCAAACTGAGGTAAATGCACAATTCGGCCGACAAAGCACTCCGGCTTTGTCTATTAATGCACAACTTGATGGTGCAGTGGTCAATATGACCACTGAATACAGCGGTATTCAGCAGATGGTGAGGCAGGTATTACAGAATGCCTCACTGGAGGATGAGCCAGAAAAATCTTTTCTGGCTAAGGCCAGTGTTAAGATGGGAAACCCTCCCACTTATGGCGGTGAGCGCAACCTAGAGAAGTTTGAGAACTGGGTTGCAAGCATACTTCGATTTATGTCGATGTACAACTTGCTCGGACCTCGAGCAAGT
>KN837123.1:514497-538455 GCA_000827215.1 Sphaerobolus stellatus SS14 | reverse complement strand
TTTTCCGCCCGGATTCTATTACCCCTCACCGCATTGTAGACTCCTCATCTTCTGTTTCAACCACCTTTTTCTTTTTCTTCTTCTTGCTTCCTTCCGCACGGTCCCCTTCATTATCACCCTTCCTTTTGGTCCCTTGTGTGGCTGCCGGAGGAACCTCTGGAGTAAGCCTTGGAAGCCCATTCTTGGTCCAAGCCGTGTGCTTCTGGATGCTGTCCATCCGCACAGTAAGGTCCTCCAGTTGCTCATTAAGGGTGCACTGGATCACATCACGCTCCGTGCGGATCCTTGTCTCCAAGTCCTCCGGGATTTCAATACCTGTAGACTTCAACTCCAAGAGTTGAAGCATCCTGGTGTCCACTGCCGACAAATCCGCCGTTGCCCGTTTCTCAACCTCCATCATGAACCTCTGGTGATCATGCCAGATCACCTCCAACTGGCCGGCTTCTTGATGCCTTCCCAGTCCTGCCAATTCCCACACAGCATCCACCACTTGTTTGCTCCCATCCATCACAGCCCATGCGGTCTTGTCAAAAAACTCACACTTCATTTTACACTTCCCACAGGCAACGCCCCAGTTTGGGGCACACACGTGATTTTCTTTTTCACACAGTATATGCAGGACTGCGGCTTGTCTTCATCATCTTCTTCGGACTCAGATTGGACCTCAGGTTGGGACTACAAATACATAAGTACAACCTCGATCGGAAATAATTTCGACTTACTTTTTTGGGGTAACCTTTCTAGGCGTCCTAGGCACTTCCCTAGCCTTGCCCTTGGCATTACCGGACGGCCCAGCTTCCTTTACCTTCACCGGCTCTGTATCCTTCTCTTTCTCCAACTTCTGTTCCTTTTCTCTTTCCTGCGCGGCTTCCTCCTCCCTAGCCTTTACCCGCGCGGCTTCCTCCTCCCTAGCTTTCCTCTGCATGGTAGCCTCCACTTCAGCATCCAACAGCACCTTGTAACGAGCTTCCCTCTGCATCCTCTCCTTATTGCACACCTTCCAATATTTGTTGACCTATATGAAAGTCAGACAAAATCCACGCGGCAAAATCAAATGCTTACTTTGTTCAGACGGTCCCCATCATCCTCATAAGGATTGTCAAACATCAGCTTAGGGGCTGGCGCATTAAATTTTTTATCAGGGGCAAAGCCCTGAACGGTTTTTCAAGGGTCACCGACCGGGATCTCCTCCATGCGGATTACGTCGGAGGAGGCCTTCCAGGCAAGCATGTGGGCAGGGAATGGAGCGTCGGTCATGACTAGTTTTGTGGGGTAAAATTTTGAAGTACACGATATTCAAGACCCACTGGTACTTATACCTTTTGGACAACCAGAAATTTCACACGCAAACTTCAGCTAGCCTTGAGGTGTTTCAAGAAGTCGTTTCAACTAATTTTAGTAATGTCCTCATGGGTTCGTCCTTAACAAGGGGGTACTGTCAAGTATCGATCCGACCGGCTCATATTCATATATTATTTTCTATCCATGTTCTATTCATTTGACTCATTCACTTTGTATTCGTTCATTCAGACCCTTTTCCACGCAGCGTACTTTCCCCACGTGGCTTTCACTCTTATTATTTTCATGTTGACTCAACCAATTGTTTTCTGACCGGATTCCTTTATCTTTCTTATCTGTTTTATCTTTTTCACCATGTGCTCTTTCTCGCCTATCATTCAGCTGATTATTTGACCCTTCAATATTTACGTTATTCTCCCACCGGCTCCGCACGGCGTATCATCACACCATCATACACCAATTATCTTTTTATGATTCATCTCTGATTATCTTTTTATCCAATGTTTTTCCACTCAGTTAATTATATTTAAATACACTCATTTGTATCTACTTTTACTCAGTCAGAATCAAATCTCATATTCTCTGTTAACTCTACTCTTGTCTGCTTTCTGTTCAGGTTTCATTCCCGCTTGGCTTTACCCTCAACTCTATTCTTGAACTCTGAAGTAGGGACAACCTACGATCGTGCAGGGCGCAACACACAAGTTGAAGCCAAGTCCCTTCAGTACAAGTCATTGGCGTTTCTGACTGGAAACATTGGCTTACCTCCACACGGCTTACCAGGTGTATTCCATATCAGGACATAACAGATGGACCACTGGGTTGCAGCTTATGATGTTGGGCTTGGGGTGAAGGAAGCTCAGAAGAAAGTCAGAGAATTCAGCTCCAAGAAGTATACCTCACACCGAAAGGTTCCGAAGACCTTAGTGGCACAATTCAATTGATTCCCCAATTTTCCCTGATTTTTTCTGGTTTTTCCTGATTTTTTCTCGATTTCTTTTGAATATACGATGTATTTTAGGACGGGCGCCTAAGGTCATCCGCCAATTTGAAAATACAAAAAAAATTATCCGGGCGGTCACACAAGTTAACAGGACCACTGTGTATATGTCAAGAATGAAGACAGTCTACATGTGCACAGAGTATGGTTACAGGTTCAGTGCTTATGTAAGTAGTCCATCTATAGTATAAGGAAAAGGCAGGAACAATATAAGGGTTAGTGCGAAAGACTGGTTGACCAGGATTACAGTCAGCCTACTAATGAATGACTTGCCATAGACTTTTAGAATTTAGAAAGCTGTTCTAAACTAAAAAATTTCGGAGTTCCAAATTTAGATGGCATGATTTAGAAAGCCTGCGCCAACTGCAACATCATTTTTAAACCTATTTCCATACTCTTTTGCCAGCTATACCTGGTAATTGTGCTTCAGTTGGCTTTTTTATCAAATGCTAACATTCGACAGGTCTCTTAAGTCCCAATTCGGAAAGTCGATGGATGAAGACACAGATTTCATGGATGGTTACTATCCTCTGCCTCCGTTCATGTTCTTGCAGCCACTAGACCTGGAAATGGCTATGGAGGAGGAAGAAGAGGAGGTTTTGTGGCAGGAGAGGCTGTTGTATATAGCAGGACTACTACTCAGTGGTGCAGAGATGGAGTGGGAAGTACAGGTTGAAAGGAGGCACAACCACCATCTCTATCTCAAACGTCCGAGTTGTTGAGAAATCCAAGGGTAGCTACTCCATGGCGGAAGCTATTTCATTCACAAAATAATAGAGCATTCTTTGCCACCATGGGCTTTGATGTAGCCACCTTTCTGGTTATTCTGGGGCACTTTGCTGAAGAGTGGGATACTACCCCCATCCCTCACAATAACACCTCATCTGTTGGTGAAGCACACATTGGGAGATGCTCTTTGGATGCTGCAGGAGCCTTAGGTCTTGTGCTCCATTATCTCAACTCCACTATGCGTGAGGTGTCCCTCCAACAGATCTTTGCCCTTATACCTGCAACCATTAGCCACTACCTCAATTTCTCCCTACAAATTCTGTGCTGAGTGTTAGGTGACATACCTGAAGCAAAGATAGCATGGCCTGGTGAAGACAAGATGGAGGAATATGCAAAGATAATTGGCCAACAACACCCAGCTCTGCTTGAATGGAAGCATGGTAATGCATATGGGGCTTTTGGCTCAGTTGATGGCCTTAAGCTCACCGTAGCTGCCACTGATAACCCAGAATGGGAAAATGCTACATATAATGGATATAATGGATGGCTGCATTCACATTGCTGCAATAATGTGCTAGTATTTAGTCCTAGAGGTATGTACAACATATTGTGATGTCAGTCACATCTTGACTCTTACTTATGCTCTTGCAGGTGAAATCACTGCAGCACAGATAAATGCCCCTGGGAGTTGGCATGACTCACATGTTGCTAAATCAATTTATCAGAATCTTCATGATCATACCTCTGATGGATATTACCTTGTGGCAGATACTGCATTCCCATGTGGCACTGAGCAAATTGACAGGAAGATCAAAGCTCCACTCAAGAGTGGACAATGGCTTCCATTGGACACACAAGGATTAAATCAACTGCTGCATCTGAATAGGCAGCTTCTCTCATATTGTCAGATGGCAGAATGGGGCATGTGTGCCCTTCAAGGTTCTTTCAGCTGCCTTCGACTTTCTCTTGATGCCAATAATAACCAAGCCTGTGAGTAGCTATTGAAGGTCTGCATATGGTTGTCCTGACTTCGGACAAGATTAGTAGAAATTAATCAAATTAAAAATGTCTATGAACCAATATTCAAGGAAGCGGAAGGAGCAGATATGTGGGAAGGGTTTGAGAACATGATGTATGGCACAGTAATCAACAGGGACAGGGTATCAAGATTCCACATTGTGGTGGTGGAACAGGAATAAATATTAAAGGATAATCAGGGTCAGAATTATTTATGGGAATTGGATTATTCAAGGAAATCAAGAAAATCAATAAAGGTAATATTATTTAATAGGATAAGGATTATTTAAGGAGTGGAGGTTAGGAGTGACAAAAAAGTGAATATGTATAATTGAAAAATATATATCTTTGTGAATGAAAAGTAGAAGCTGAAATACCTTAGTCTTCTGAAATGTCTTGCTGGGTTGGCTTCCAGTCAGAAACAAGTTTCAGCTGGGTCAAGCTGGCATGCAAGCTGCTGCCAAAGAGGGTTGGCTGCAGATCCACCATGTCAAAAAGGGCCAGTTGGCACTGCAGTGACAAGAGCAGGATGTGCCAAATGTGCCACCACATAAGAGGCCTTTGATAAGGAAGCTGCAGGTGGATCTACTCTGCCCTTGCCCTTGTCAGGCTTCGAAGCCTCCTTCTTTTTGACCTTCACAGGATGAGGGTTGGCATCTTCATCATTACTACCATCAACAACTACAGAATCATCTGGGAAGGTAACATCGGCAGAAGATGTGTCATCAGACATGTCCTCATTGTCAGATATCACTACTATGCCAGCCTTTCTATTGATGAGTTCATTGATATCCAGAGTGTGTTGTACATTGGGAGGTACTTGTGAGTCCCCTGGGGGCATATGAGTCTGATGCAACTATTGAACTATGGTCAGTATTCTTGAATATTTAGATAAATCACAAGAAACTCACCTTGTGAAACCGAGCCTCCAAATTTTTGACATTGCGTGCTGGAGCACCAGCTTCAGCTCCAAGTTCATTGAAGTGGCACATCACTTCATTCCATCCATTGCCCCCAATAGGAAGAAGCTCCTTCACAACATTGAGGAGATGTTTGACCTCATCGTCAGCCCATTTGTGTGCACTGACCTGCCTGCCACACTTCTTGCTCTCATCTGTGGCAGCTGCCTTGGGCACGGTCTTCACAGGTCTAGGTATAGGACATGGCTTCATGAGATTCTTCTTGGGCGGTGGTGCATTGGGAGGTTGTTGAGAGGCCATGATCACGACACCTGATCCCCCTTGGGCATGGGAAAGGACTGGTGTGGCCGAGAGCACGTGCTGGGTGTCTGGGGTGCGATTTGCTGTTAATGCAGCAAAGGTGGCCTTGGGAAACTCATCTGAAGGTGCTGGACCTGCTCTATGAGCATTTCCAACACCAGCAGGAGTGTGGAGAGGGGGTAGGGTGATAGCAGGCACGTCCTGTCTACCTGTGGGAGTGCAGTGACTGTCGAACATGTTTGTTGATGTTGATCCTGGCTTTGAGGAAGCAGAATCCTAAATATATATGTAAGATATGAAAGCATGACAGCTGTCAGAACACATCCACGTACTTGGTTCTCTGACACAATACGCCTCGACCACCAATTGCTGTGAGAGCTGTGTATGTAATATGTGTTCCCAACATTATCAGTCCACTCTCCAGCCACGTACTCGGTAGGAGGGATTAAGTTGAAATGGGTGATAAGAGTCCATGCATTTGTGTTGCTCATTTTGTTGACTGGGATATCAAAGGTTCACAGATTGAGAGAAAATGGCAGGTTATGTACTCTTGTGGACATGTTATGTCAGTGTAAGGGATTATAATTAATCCTTTACAATAAAGTCGTGATTAGACTTTAGCCAGACACATATATGCGTCTCTTGTATAAAAAGTACATACAATGAGTTGACTTCACGTCAGCTATTCTAAGTCCTTGTGGACTCTTATGAACACTTATATATGCGCCCACGTAGATAGTATTTTATTACATAATATATATAGTTACATTATGTAACTCTGTAGTGTAAATACCTGGGTCAGCGACTAGTGCTCCCCAGCTTAACCTACACCTGTACTACTTAGTAACTGAATACAATATTGTAAACAGTCTGTACACAGGTGTGACTAGTGAACCAATGTAAAGACCAAGTCTTTACACTTTTTTGACTTATACATCAAAATATTCAATTACGAATATTCGTTCCAATGGCCCCAAAAAGAAGAACCGTTGACAAGGTCCCTGCAGGGACCGGTGATGCTGCTGACAGCGGCAGCACTCCAAAGGTCATAGGTGGGAACGATCCCACCATGGATCCTGGCAAGGATGCTAGCCAGACAGCGTCAACCGTCTCAGAGGCAAATACCATTTGCCCCACAACACGGAACACCCATGCCATTGACGAGCTTGCCCACCCAGCAAGCGAACGGGGAATTTCTGAGGATCCCACTCAGACCCCCAATCCTCACTACGGGAGCGGAGACCCGCTGCTCCCCAAAACTTACTCAGACTATGCTGAGCCAAGTGAATGATCGGCCTCGGCTGATCCAGACCCCGAGGAACTGGCGCTTGGTGACCAAATCCAAGAGATGCTCGATACCATTAATGAGCATATGGATGAAGTAAACTCCATCCACAATATGAGCCATCAAGCAGCTCAATTATTGGCAAAAACCAATGAGAGCAATAGTGCCCTCGAGGCAAGGACTAGAACCTTGCAAACGTGACTGATCACGATCAGGAAGAAATACCCAACTATTGCCAAGGGCAAGTTGAGCATTCACCCTAGGGATTTCCAAAAGGACTATAATAATGAGGACTTGGATCCTCAACCTGAACGACCAAGTAATTGGTCGAATGTTGACGAAGAATCAACAAGTGACCAACATAACATTGACCCCGAGTTGATACAATCAACTGGCGGACCTAATAATAGGTCCAATCCCAAGCAAGCACTTGGCAGAGCCCGGACCGAGCTTTTGGCCAAGACAGCCATACTAGAATGGCTATATGCAGACCAAGCACCTGCAGATCACCTTAAACAGGCAGCACCGCTGCCTGAAGTACTCGTATGGAGTACAAACGACTACTCAGATTGAGTAAAGCTGGATTATTAAATCCACAGAATCAACAGCAATTGATCCAACCTAGTGAGAATACTAGGGAAATGGTAATACAGGATAACACCTGTAAAAACGTACAATACACTCCCTTTGATGGCATTGAAGACAATGACACTGACAGTGAGACCACTGTCAGGGATCATCGAGAAGGGTCTGTACCCTTCCAACAACCAGACAATTGGGACATACTAGATATGTCCAACAACGAGAGCGATAATGCTCTCGTACGAATGGTCAGGTATATGCTTGACCAAAACATACAAACTACAATGGAGAAGTCCCCATTGGCCAAAGCCGGAGTTAAGGTAACTCCCTCTGATAAGTGTAGCGGGGAACAGAGCTTTGAAGCTCTCGAGACATTTGTCAAAGGCCTCCTATGGTGGCTAGACATGCACAGCATGTTAGGTCCTGATGCATATAGGTATCAGGTCTCGTTCCTAGGAATGAGATTAGAGGGCAAAGCCCTCGAATGGTTCGACAAAATGGTCGAACCCAGGAAGTACCAAGGTACTCCCATGGACTTGGAACAAGTTGTGACTGGCCTATATGGCCAGTACATCCCCTCATTAGCAAGACATGAAGCATCTAACAAGTTTGACTTCATCAAACAAGGCACGCTCAGTGTGCAAGAGTTCGCCACTGAATTCGAGTTATATGTGTCTTGAATGGTCCTATGACCTGACATATATTCACTTTGTAAGAAGTTCGTAGATAATCTACAGCCAGGGTTGAGATCCCTGCTACTACGAGCAGGGTACGACCCTGAGAAACAGACGATACATAAGTTGTATCTGAAAGCGGTTAAGCTTGAAGACTCTAACCGCTATGATATCGGGGTTCACAACAGTGAACCTATGACTAGTACTAGTTGACGGGATGATGGCCTATCGTCCAATGCTAGGTGCAAACCTAGGATTAACGGTCCTGATAGGACCAAGCACCATGCAGATACCACCAAATCAGGTGAGATCAACAAGGGTCCAGCAATCACCGCTGGACCCTCGGGAGTTAATAGAAACTCATCAAATACCCCTGGTGGGGCTGGACCACCTATTATTAATAGGCAACAGACAAATCACGATTTGTCCCATAATAGCATTGAGTGCTACATATGTGGGCAAATTGGGCCACATCAAGCCCAATTGCCCAGAGCCCCTCAGGGCCCATCGAGTAGGAGCCGTCCACATAGGGGACTCTCCTACAGAACAGGTCGATAATAATGACCAAAATATCAATGACCCAATTGATGATGAACATCCTACTGAGGACGAGTATCGTAATGAAGATTATGATAATCAACTTGATCTATCTGAAGATCAACATAGCTGAGGCAGTAAACCCAGCGAATTCAACTGGTTGGATGACAGCCAGCCTCGCTGAGTTAACTCGGTTCATTATAGCCAAGACATGGCACGAGTTGTTGCAGCCGTACCCATTGGTCTGGCAAATGCCAGAAAGGCTAAAATAGCCAACGAGGAGGAACCCCTCTATGATCATACGGTCAAAATGAGGACCATTAGACCTACTCAGTCTAAACACGATCTATTAACGATCACAGGGTACTTCCTAGTAGGAGGTACCAAAGCCTGCTGCCTATTCGACAGTGGTTGTGAAGGGATAATAATGTCTTCTGAGTTTGCACGAGCAACTGGGATCCGTATGCATAAGCTACCGGAACCTATTGGGATACAACAAGCATTCCAAGGTAGTAGAGCAAAACTCTACTATACAGCGACTACGGATATCGCCGTAGGACAACGAACATACAGGAAAATGTGTGATATTGCTAACATCGATTACTACGATGTTATGTTAGGAGCCCCATTTTTAAGACGAGTCAAGGCCAATATTGACTTTAATGGCCTAGGCTCCATTATAATTAATGGAGAAACGATAGACAACGATCTATCCGTATGGTTGGCCTCTTCCGAAGCCAAGATCCATGGAGTGTCACCTAATAAAGCGACAATACAAGGGGAACCTCCCCTTGAGCAGATAGATAACCTACTATCCAAGAATATGGAGGAATATGATATAGTCATTCATGATGGATATGATACCCATCACAACCATAACGTATACAGTACTAAAGCTACTGTAAGCAGGAGTGACTATAAAAAATCACTCACTGACCAGAAACAATCTGGTGTATCGATTGAAGAGGTCAATGACGAAAACGACATCCCTAGTATCGTCGTAACCAACGATATCACTGAGGACCATAATGTCCTCATATACAAGACTACTCTTAGTCACTCTTTTCGAAACTAATATTCGAAATAATAGGCATTCATGCCGATCAGTGTTGCAGGAACC
The DNA here is from genome assembly GCA_000827215.1 of Sphaerobolus stellatus SS14. Taxonomy (NCBI): domain Eukaryota; kingdom Fungi; phylum Basidiomycota; class Agaricomycetes; order Geastrales; family Sphaerobolaceae; genus Sphaerobolus; species Sphaerobolus stellatus. Next base: position 528,992 of record KN837123.1, on the reverse strand, counting down.
TATCAAAGGTCCTAGTAGGGATATAGCCCCTACCAGTGGGATTGAAATGTTCAATCGAAGAGAAAGAAGGATTATTTCTTCTGCTCAAGTAAGCCTAAAGCTTACTACAGACAACTTTAGTCATCTCTGCTCCCAATAGAAGGAGAAGTATAGCGACCTGTTCAGCGACATACCATTTGAATTACCTCCAATGTGTGAGGTAAATCATAGGATCAAATTAATTGATCCTGACAAATGATTCAATTATCACTTGCCCAAATGCCCTGAGGCACTACGACCTCAACTACATGCCAAGATAGATTGTTATCTTAAGGCTGGTTGGTGGGAACCAACCTCTGCATCACAAGCTGTACCAATGCTATGCATATTCAAGAAATTGAAAGAAATACTGAGAACAGTATTTGACTTGCGACTTCAGAATGCAAATACTGAAAGAGATGTTACTCCCTTTCTGGACATGGATCTCATCAGGAGTGATGTAGCACGAGCAAAATATTGCTTGAAGCTCGATATGTCTGAAGCATATGAGCAGATCAGGGTCGTCCCTGAAGATGTCGGTAAAACTACATTTTTGACAATTTATGGCACATTCAAGAGCCAAGTTATGCAACAAGGAGATTGTAATGCTCCTTCCACTTTCCAGTGATTAATGACCGCTATTTTCAGGCCACACATTGGCCTATTCATCCATGTATACTTGGACGACATATTTATATTCTCGAATTCAATTGAGGATCACGAAGAACACCTTGCTCTGGTCTTTGCGACCCTTAGGGAATCCCAATTATTTCTCTCCCCAAGTAAAGCTGATCCTTACTCTGAATGTATGGACTGTCTAGGTCATATCATAGACAATAAGGGTATCCATGCTGACATGGATAAAATGTGAGTGGTCTGTGAATGGCACACTCCTAGGACATATAAAGACATCCAACGATTCCTGGGCCTCGTCCAGTATCTGGCTCAATTTATGCCAGGCATATCTGCATATAGCACCCCCCTTTCGACTGCTGCTCGAAATAACAGGAAATTCCTGTGGACTCCTCTGTACAAGAAGTGCTTCCAGCAGATAAAAATGCTGGCATGTAGTATCGCCTATACTTAAGCTGATCAATCCTGACTGGACAAACCCATATGGGTTATCACTGATGGATGTCAGTCAGGAGTCGGCACCATGTACAGCCATAGCAAAGACTGGGAGACTTCTCACCCAGCTGGCTTCCTGTACAGGAAGTTCAATATGGCACAGCATAATTACACTGTGCCTGAGCAAGAAACTCTTGCCACTGTTGAAGCCCTTGCCAAATGGCAAGACAAATTGCTAGGACGAAAATTCATCCTCGTGACAGACAATGCTGGTCTGTCATACTTCCAAACTGCACCACAGTTGTCTCCCCAACAAGTCCGATGGATGCAGTTCTTGTCTCATTTTAATTACGAGACATTACATGTTCCAGGGGAATGCAATCGGGTAGCAGATGCATTATCGCACTACCATGAATTTGATCTATTAACAGATCATTGCGACGAAGTTAACTTTGTCAATATGGATCACAAACTCGATCCTGAAGGAGATACTCTCCCAATAGAACATGTCGTTCAAATCTGCACAAACGCTCTGAGATGATCACAGTGCCTCTTGGAGATCCAGGAAGACAGAATCCTGGAAGCCAATGAGATGAACCAGCATTCATCTACGCCGGAAGCAACGGTGCTTCCCAATATTGCGGACAATGATGATGTTCTCGCCATTGAATCTGGTGCGGATGGAATACCACTCAGAACTAGAGTTGAGTCCGATATCGACTTAAAATTGGTGTTCATTCCTGCATACACCAAGGACACCCTCTGTGTGAGGGTACTACTGGATGTAAAAGCACATCCATGCTTTGCACTAAAGGAAGAGCTCCTTTGGACTAAGAACGGCCTTGATCGCTCTGTTGTATGCGTTCCGAGGAATGCTCTTTGGAGGGGAAGGAAGATCAGCGAAGTATTGATCGACCAAGCCCACCAAACGATAGGACACTTTGGTCCATTTAAAACCTTGAAATACATTCAAGGATCCTTTTGGTGGCCATCAATGACAGCCGATGTAGAAGCTTTCTGCAGCTCCTGTGGAAGATGCCAGACAATCAAGTCTAGCAATCAGAAGCCCACTGGGCTTCTACATACTCTACCGATTCCTGAACAACCTTGGGAATCCATTGGTATGGATTTTGTTGGACCACTACCAGTGTCCAACGGACATGACTATTTACTAGCCATAATGGATCATCTGACGTCCCAGACGCATTTGGTCCCGACAAAGACCACAGTAGCAGCTAAGGAGGTAGCTTGGATCTACCTCCAGGAGGTAGTCCAATTACATGGACTACCAACATCTATTGTATCCGATAGAGATTTGAAGTTCACTTCAATATTCTGGAAAGAGTTACACCGACTCCTAGAAACCAAGCTGTTAATGTCAACAGCATTCAATCCGCAAACTGATGGTGCTACAGAATGAGCTAATCATTCTATCACTCAAATACTATGAGCAGTGGTCAAAGACAACCAAAAGGACTGGGCTGAAAAATGCCTGATGGTAGAATTTGCCATCAATAGTAGCACTAGTGCTACTACAGGATTCGCACCATTTGAATTGATATATGGGTATATGTCCCATATTTCAGTCAATACAACCATGACCTCAAATTATCGAGGTATCCAACAATTCACTGAACAGGCAAAGTGGAATTTAATAGCTGCACATGACACTATTATTGAAAAGTGCGTCGAACAAACGCACTTCGCCAATAGGCATAGGAGAGAACCTCCTATATACCAAGTAGACGATCTGGTCTACCTATCTATGGCAAACCTAAGCATGCCCAAAGGATGAGTGTGTAAACTCATCCCCAAATACATAGGACCCTACAAGGTCCTTAGGGTAGACCATAACAAGTCTACCATTGGTCTGGAATTACCACCAGAATTAATAAAAAGTCGGATACACCCGACATTCCATATGAAACTAATTCGTTCACATATTACAAACGATGATGAACAATTCCCTAATAGGGAAGTAAATGCCTTGTACGAACTAGGCACAAATGACGAACAAGAATGGTTCATCGATGAGATTATTGGTCACTGATGGACCAATAACGGGAAGCTTGACTTCCAGGTCAAATGGATGTTAGGTGATGTCACATGGGAACCATTGCATGAATGCAACAACTAGAAGCTCTTGAGAGATAACTCGAGATTCATGGGATTGATAATCCGCGGCAACTGCCTCGACACCACTAATTAGTGCGTCATGATCACGTGTAATTCACGTGACGATCAGCCAATAAGCTGAATTGAGGTGCGGTCGCACCAGGCGTCTGGCCAGCTTGCCGGTACATGGCAAGCCAATAAAAATATTCAATCCCTGCTGCTGCAAGGCATAAAATTGCAAGACGCCCTAAACACATCTTAACCTCTATCCACAACCATGGATAATGAGCCTAACGCTCACATGCAGGTGGACCCATCCACCAACCCTATGAGTGCCATACAGGCATTCAAACTGGACCCCTCCAATGAGTGGGTCATTGAATCTGTTCCTGGATTCGTCGCAATCAAGCACAAGATAGGTTGCTCTATCTGCAATGCTTTGGCATCACATTGTATGGCCGCCAAATGGTCATATGAAATCCGTCTCACTGAGAAGGATGTCAGCCACACTGTGGCTGAAGCCTGGCCTGAATTGGTCAGGTATCAAGACGACTACTATTGTCTGTTGGAGGACCACAACATCCTCAAAGAATCATTAAAATCAGCTGAAGCACTGGCTGAGGAACATAGGGCCAAAACATCCCAGCTCTACAACCGACTTGACTCTCAAAGAGTCACTATCCAGAACTTGACTGATCAAGTTCAATCCTTGGAGAAGGAGCTCTAAGAGGCTAAGGATAATTTGGCCGAATTATCCCGCAATGAGGACCTCATCCTCGAGAACAAGCACCTCAAAAGGGAGCTTGACTATTACATTGGGAGGGCACGATACACCCTCCATGGCAAGGACGCAGCCTGGGCTGAAAATAATGGATATTGCCTGTCCAATATCCCTGCATCCGATGGTGAGGACGACGATGAAGACCCCATGGGTCTTCCTACTATTCCTGAGGACATTCCTGTCAGGGGACGACCCTAAAACTCCTTTTTCACAGTCGTCCGGACTCCGCTTCTACACACATCAACAAACATTTGGAGTCAGAGAACCATTGGTACAGGCACCCGGACTCCACTTCAACACTGGTCAACAGGATCCTGGAGTCCGAGACCCCTACAGTTGTATGTCCCATACTCACTCTCTGTGGTATAGGAATAGAGACACAAGCGGACTCCGAGTCACAACTCATCAAGTTCGTTCTATGGTATCGGAGTCCGGTTGTAGGCCCTTGTTGTGGCCGGAGAGCGGGAAGTTAGGGTGGATGCAGTGGCAGGTTCGGAGTCCGGATGCAGGGGCACGGGTTAGGGTGTAGTCAGGGTGGTCCTTATGGTATTATTCTTGTTCCTTGTTCCTGATGTGCATGTGGTCTCTTTATTGTGTATTTCTTGGCATCGATGATTCCTGATTCCTTGCAGTATTTTTTGGGCTCATGCTAGCAGAGGCAATCCAAGACTTTCTCTTTGGATTTCCTCTCTACTAGGTGAGATTCCCTTCGCGTGTATTATTTTCTTTAATTATATCTCTTTGGATTTCCCCTCTGCTAGGTCTGGCGTAATTTCCGTCGGACTCCGAGGGTTGCCCTTACAATTCCTCAGTACATCCCAGTCATCCCCCCCAACAGTTGTGCTCACATTACAAGCAAAAAATCCCGGAACGACTCTCAGGTTGTTCATGAAGCAGGTATCCCTGCTATTGGGGGCTATTGCCCCTCCCCAAAACAGAAGAGGATCATTGCCAATCCTCCCGCCACTATCACAGGGGTATTACCCAAACCATTGGGTAAATCTAGGGCTGAACGATGGGATCAGCCGGCATTCAGAGGTGCCTCTGAATGGATATTGGAGCAGGATGTCCATGATGTCGAGATGCGGAGGCTTTATGCAGAAGCTAAAGCTTTACCCCCTCATCAACAGACTCCTGACCACACAGCAGTCATGCTCTGCATCAACAAGTACGCCCAGTCGTTACCTGGTATACCCAGGAACCTAGTGGCTCGTCATGACGATCCAGATTGGATGTCAGATGTCATCCAGAGTTTTAACTTGAACCCCTCTGGGGTTCCCCAAAACCTTTGATTGGAAGGTTTACACGTTAACATCAACGACACCGATGTATGGTACTGGGTTAATCTGATCAAACCCAAGTTCTGAGGAGCCGAAGCAGAATCACTGCTTCAGCTCATCTTTTCTTCCATTGGAAGATGGGAGAAACTGGTTGCTGGTCGGTGGAAGAGGAACGACAACCTCTTCCTCTGCAGCCTGACTCCGGCGAGGTTTGAAATACCCCGCCATCAAAAGCTCAATATGAGCCAATTCGCCTACTGGTTAGGCTGCAACACTGGGGTCACTCCCGAGCTGGCTCGAGAAAAAATTGAGCCCTATTTTATTCGACGTTCTACTAGAGCAATATGGAACGAAGTTACCCTTCATTCCCTACTTAGGGCCAACGAGATTGCCTCATTGAAGGGAGTCGCCATGAACCCTTTCCGCGTTCATGACGACTTACTCCCCCTTGTACAAGGGAGCCCGTTTTACTCTCCCCCTATGGTGGGGGAACCCATGGATCAGGATGAGCTTGATCCTGAACCCATTCCGATCCAGCATACTGGATCGTCATCTCTAGCTGATAGGCTAGACTATGGAGAAGGAGGTTCTGTCTCCCAACCCCCAGCCGACGCTTGTGAACTACGGGCACATATAAGCTATTTCAATAGCTTTGTTCCTTAAGGGACCGTCTGTGCTTCCACGGCGGAACTATCTGAGGAACTCACTTGTGAGTTATATGCAGACAATCATGAGTAGGCCCGCCTACTCAGTCAAAAGGGGGAGGGTGTAAGGGATTATAATTAATCCTTTACAATAAAGTCATGATTAGACTTTAGCCAGACGCATATATGCGTCTCTTGTATAAAAAGTACATACAATGAGTTGACTTCATGTCAACTATTCTAAGTCCTTGTGGACTCTTATGGACACTTATATATGCGTCCATGTAGATAGTATTTTATTACATAATATATATAGTTACATTACATAACTCTGTAGTATAAATACCTGGGTCAGCGACTAGTGCTCCCCAGCTTAACCTACACCTGTACTACTTAGTAGCTGAATACAATATTGTAAACAGTCTGTACACAGGTGTGACTAGTGAACCAACGTAAAGACCAAGTCTTTACAGTCAGTTGACCTTAAATGTAAGGGCATGCTTACAAATGGTTTAGACCAGAGCCTTTTCTAAATTTTAGTTAAGAAGGGGGGGAGGGGGGTACCCCCCCTTCTAAACTCAAGTTTAGAAAGACCCCTATAGCTCCGATTGTGGATTTAGAAAATGGGCATGCATCCCAGCCAAATGGCTCATCAGTGCTAACAGTGATTTTAGAATTTAGAAAATAGGATTTAGGGTTTAGAACCCTGTGGCAAGTCATCCAATCTCCACCCAACTTGGTTAAGACCGTTGTTAACAGGGTCCTCCTCCAGTGCCAAAGCTCCTTCACCATTTCATGGGATGTCGTCTCCAAAGATACCATCCATCAGCTTATCTTTATAGCTCTGCAATCTGCTGCTATAATCACAATAAATATTCCTATTGGTGTAGGAATGTGATATTAGTTTCCTTGATAAGGTTTAGGACGATGTAGCTCCACACATTAGTAATCTTGGTCAGTGTTCCCATGTGTCCAGGACAGTGTTGATCCAGTCTGGGAACACCCTGAACAGCTCCTTCAATCCCACACTGTCCCTCCATGTTCCACCTACTGTAGGCTGCTGCTCTTTTCCTGCTTTGAATTTGAAATGTTAGCTCCATATTATGAACATGTAAGGCCAATGATGTGATTATATGATTATTATAAGCTGACACCTAATATTATAGCAACATCAAGAACCTGTTACCACCCCAAGAATTCTGGTCATAGCTTACTGGAGAACTTGGACAATGTCATGGTGAACTTGAAGCTCAAAGTCACCAGCCAGTTCTTTGTGCAACTAGTGAATGGCTGAGTCATGATGGGAATGTAGTTGCAATGGTCTTTGAGCTGTTTGCTGGCAAAGATGAGGTGCTGTTGGTCTGGCAGGATAAAATCTGAGTTGCATGGGACATTCAATTTACTGTTTTAGTGCTGTCAAGTTGTGCATAAATATTAAATTCATATATATACATAACTGAAGAGTCCACAACATTTTAAGAGTGATTATCTTGCCTGTGAGAGTCTGGTCAGAGATTTGCATACTGCTATGGAGATGAATGAGGTGAATGACCAAGTAGAGTACCAAGTAGAGTGCAGATTTTCTCTAGATGTTATAATCAGAAAGAGTGCTGCCAGTGTCCTTGAGCAGTGTTTGCTATGAAAAATCAAACATTGTTGGTTGGGGAAAGATGCCTATCTTGAACCATAGCTTTAATAATATTCACTTGACATTTTATTACACAGCTCAATGGGATATGATTACATAGGATAGAACAGTATATATAGCATCCAAAACAGTAGCTAACACTGAGTTTGAAAGGTTGCTTTGCTGTGGAAAGAATTAAGCAAGAATTCATCCAGTACCTCCAAACAGTTAGTTCCATCTGTAGTCCTGCCAATTTTCTGATCCAAGGTCTGTGCATCCTGATTAAATTTCGGTGCAAGGGGACAGGGTTCAACAACTTGGTCCAATTCAATAATGTCACAGCTGCAGATTCTCCTTGATGAGCTTGAATTTGAATATTCTTTGCAAACTATGTAGAGTTCAGTTATTGGATCCATAGTATTATCACCTACCCAGTAGTGCATCACACCCAATAGTGCATCATCTCGTTTTGTAGTCGCTGATGATTAGTTATCGACTGGGTAGATAGCGGGACCTCTTCTAATAGTAATAAACTTCGTTTGACCTTAATTGACCTAAGCCTGAGTAAGTCTGGATTTCAACTGAGGAGGAGGATATTGGGTGCCGGAACTCATTTGAGGAGAAACTCAGCTAGTAATCAATGAATTACCCATTTTATTGTGTGCCGACTTCAATTCAGCTTTTGAATATGTATCTTTACGTGAATCATCCATGCTGGGGAGATGCCAATGACTGTTGTCACGCTGCCTTTTTCAGGCAACACGTCTTAATGAGCGCTTACACGTCATCGGACTTCCAAAGCGTGTCAGTGCCTTCATTTCTCAATGCCTCGTGCTCAAAAGAAGCGTCCTCGACCACCTGATAACTTAAAAACACTATCATCGCACCCACATACCAAGAAACGTCGAATTGATGGCTCATCTGCCTCATCATCATGGGGAAGTCGCCAATCCAAGTCATCCAAGGAGGCGGAAGCTGCTTATGAAGCGCGAATCCAGCTGGCAATCAAGGAATATCACGAAGGAGGTCCAGGCCCGAGTCAGAGAGCTTTGGCGGCGAAGCATAATGTTCAATATTGGACACTTTAGCGACGATTGAATGGCATTTCAGTGAGAACTGGCAGCCATGTTAAGCAGCAGATGCTGAACAAAGAGCAAGCTGATGTGTTAATCGAATTTGCCATTTACAGGCCAATCAGGCACGACCCCTGACGTGTCTTAGTCTAAAGGGAAAGGTGTTTGAGCTTGTTGGATGAACCCCTGGTGACAGCTGGGTCAGGCGGTTCCTCAGGGCTCGCCCTGATGTCTTGACTGGAAAGGCCTATGGTCTTGATCCAAAGCGTGCCGAATCATTTAGGAAGGATATTGTATATGACTATTTTGACAAGCTAGAGGCAATTGTTGCAAAGCACAATATCAAACCACATAACTTCTATAATTTTATGAGAAAGGACTTCAGCTTGGTGGAGGACGAAAAAATATCAACATCCAATATATCTTTCCTCAGGGCTCAGCTAACTGTTATGTACTGAAATCCGACTCGCTTCTTCTGATTACTATCATTGAGGCAGCTTCTGCAAATGGAGATGCCGTCCCCCCTGGTTTTATTCTCCCTGCTGGTGATATAGAGGATTTTACGGATATTCCTGGTGTCGGCTGGTAGGTTTTATCTTTGGTGCATCAAATATTCATAATTTAGTAGTTTGCAGTGTAACTGTCACACATAATGGATGGGCAGATAATTCTGTTTGTCACAAATGGTTTTCTAAGGTCTTTGTACCATTTGTAGATGGACGCCGAGAGCCTGATGAATTTGTTCTCCTACTTATGGATGGCCATAAATCCCATGAGACCGATGAAATGGTCATACAAGCCTTAGATAACAGGGTTATCTTAATTTTATTGCAAGGCCATACCACTCATAAACTCCAGCCAATGGATGTTGGAGTATTTGGTCCCTTTCAGACCGCATGGGGAAAGCATTGTACAGATATGGCTTGTAAGGGACAGCCAGTGACTCGAGATACAGTTATTAAGGAGTATATGAAGGTGAGTTTTTTTTTAAAACACTGGAAACCGTCTTCCTTACTTATCTCCATAGGTTCGAGACAGATACTTTACGAAACCTGTAATCCTCCGTGCTTTTTGTCTCTCTGGATGCTGGCCAATTGATCGATATGTATTTACTGATGAAGACTTCGGACCTAGTGAGAGCTTTAATGGCCGACAGACTCTCCCTGCCTCATATCCCAAGGAAATTCGCTCATCTTCAGTTACAGCTGAATTTTCAGACACTGAAACTGTGGCGCAAGCTCTGGAGGATGATGATGACGATGATGAATCTTGGCAGGGCTTGGAAGACTGTGAAAGTGACAGTGGATCAGCTACCCTTTTGGATGATCTTCGAGAACTTCAAACTAGTGCTGATATGGGGACACAGCTCTCGGATAACGAACCTGAACAAGAGCAGTCACCCCTGACACTGCGAACACACAAATCCAATAATCGAGTACTGTTGCAATCTGATCCATCACAATCAAACTCATCTGTGGATCTACCCTTGCCAATTGCACACTGTCTTCGTTCAACCCACACCATTCCATCAGTCACATCATTTGCTACCACTCCATCACGAAGCACATCCATTTCTTCCTCCCTTCATGGATACCAAGAAGCCAACATTTACACTATGTACAAACAGACTAGTGCGGCATTGGAAGATGTGTATGCACAGATGCGGGCTCTCCAAAGCCATTTTACTCTTCAAAGCTTTCAAGTGGCAGACCTCCAGAAGCAGGTTATGGTGCTCAGCAAACCGAAGAAAAGAAAAATGCGAGCAAATATTACAGGACAAGTAGTCACAGCACCAGAAATGTCAGAGATACTCCGGAATAAAGCAGCAGCAAACAAGCGGAAGGCAGACACCGAGACAGCAGCGAGGGAAGCAAAAGAAACTGCCTCTCGTAACAGGGAGCTTGAACGTGCTCTTAATGTTGGAAGCCAAAGATTTGATAAACCTGTGGCAGCCCTAAAGAAGGATGAATTGAAAGATGTCGCATTCGCCCTCGCCATTAGCCAAGAAGGTGTCAATCGAGATCTGATTGCTAGAATCAATGCAAAATTCAAAGCGGAGCCAGGTCTTAAGGATGATCCTCGATTCAAAGGAATATTTGCAAGAAAAAGAAGAGGCAGACAAGCAGCAGTTCAGGAGGAGGAGGATGAAAGTGTGGATTCGGAGGATCCGGATTCAGAGGAAGCAGTCGAAGCGGGGCCTTCTGGTACTTAGATACTTATAAATAGCTATATTTCCTATAATACTACGCTAGAATATCTGGTAATATATCTGACGAAAATTTCCCTAATTAACTTTGAAGAGAATCCTCTGAAATTGTGGCGAAATTCTGCAGTTGCCAAAGGTTCATATGCCGTGTGACCTATGTGTGACTGCCGAGACATCGCTAAGTGATGCACTACCTGCGCAAATGACCGGAATTGTCCTGGCATCCCTGTAACGTCAGAAACCCTTAGACTCTGAATTGGATATTATGCCAGGTACTATTGAAAGGATGTACATGAAATCTGGACCCTCCCAGAAGTATATACAAGACACCGGCAGTGAATTATTGAAAGTGATGCACTACCAGGTAGGTGATAGTACCAACTGTAAACCATTCAATGAATGCTAAATGTTTGAATTTGTCTTTGACCCAGGGCTCTGTAGAGAACAGAACACCAGTCACAGTTGTCCAATACAATGGCCTATAACATATTATATTGGTTTGAGACAATCAAACACTTGAACAGTGTGACATGTATACCTTTAATACCATCCTGTATCTTATCTTGTTTTGGTGTCATATCCACAAGAACCACATCTCTGACACCACCATCTTCTTTTGGTTGAGCATGGATAATCCTTCATTCAACTCTGTCATGTGCCTCATCTACCAATGGGAGATTAAGCTGAAAGATTGTCCAGACCTCCAGAAGCTGATAATGCTCCAGTAATCACACTGTTTCAATGCTCCATCCCTTTCCAGTAGCATTGACACCATGTAGCAGTTTCCCCTCATATTGCTTCAGTGCATTAGTGAATAATTGCCCCTGTATATCAAACATATGAAGCAGAGGGGTCAGCTTTTGGCAAGTGTATGCAGGCTTGATAGCTACAGTTGGTGCATAGGATAGCAAACAATATGCTGTTTCTTGGAATAATTCTTCCACTTGATTTGCATCATCCACTTGTTCATCTCCTTCAATATCTTCTTGAAGTTGGATATTATGGTGCCATGCTAAATTTTTTTTCAAAGTGTCAAATTTTCTCCCGTCAATCTTGCCAGCAAACCATCTGCTCAGCAAATTCTTTTCAACTGACACCTTTGTAGGCTTTCTTTGCATACTCAATGTGGTATCTTTCAGGGGCTTCTGTTGAAAAAATTTCTGTGCCTCTAAGGTGAAATAGATGGAGCATAATGATGGCAGGTGTGAACCTTGGGAATGTTAAAGTGATTTATTACACCTGTCTTGCCTCGACATGCCCCTGTCTCAATGAATATTTTCTTGAACTGATGGTATATATTGTTAAATATTCCAAGCTGGGCAAGAGTTTGTTCTGTGTGTGATTGGCACTGAGCAAGATATATGAAATCTAGCTCTGATCGGGTTGCTTTGAGAGCATCTGGTTTAACTTTGTCATGTCCAGCAATGGCAACCAAAAAATTATGTTGTAAATCTCAGTGTTCTTTCCCTGACCACTGTGATATCTTGGATATTCCACCACTGAAGTGTTGGAACCCTGGAAACTTGGGCAACCTGCGAAATCAACTATCAAGCTCTACTTTGCCAATTAAATTGATGTTCCAATTGACAATGCAATCTTTAAAAGCCTTGTGTAGGCCATGCAGAACATCTGGACAAATAATGTCACATATCTCCAGATGTTTGAAATTCTTCCACCAAGGCTCATCCACCCCATTGAGGCCCTTGTTTTTTTGCTTTCAAATTAAACTTGTATGCAGAGACATTTGGATGTTCAGCCTTAATTTCTGCAATGGTGGCAAGTATTGATGCACCTGTACGACAGGCACATGGGTTTGGATTTCCAAATTGCTTTGTTCCTGCAAGGCAAGCAACACATTGGTTGGGAGCTAGTGCAGCATTGAGAGCCTGTTCAGGAAGATCTACAATGTATGCAACAATGCATATAATTTCATGGCACAGAAATCCCTCACTATCCAACATTTATTTTGGGATAGTTTCATGTGGAACAAGTGTCTGGAGGATAGGGCACAAGGAAATGTGGTGTAGAAGACAATTCAAAATACCAGGTAATTCTTTGGCCTGTTTTGCATTTCCAAATTCCAGGTTGGGAAATTTGCCTTCTGGAATGAAGGCTGTGCCTAAGAATGCCTGGCAGCTTGGAGCAGCATGAACATGTTGTTTAATATGGCTTGAGGAGATCAACAGTGGCTTTACTTTCTTGTCACCAGAAAAGTTGGTCAAATGAGTGCTATCACTTGTGAGGATAACAGGATTGAGAGTGATCCCATCACATTCAGGAAATTCATGCTGGATATTATTCCATGCTTCCCCAGATGCCATCTCACTGTAGCATCACTCAGTATATGCTTTATCCATATATTCTTCATAAGGAACATATTCCTTGTCTTTGGTGAACTCAGGATTGGCCTTGAGTCATTCCAAGCATTCAAGAGGATCTCAGTACAAAAGCAATTGAGGATCGTTTGGAGCTTCAGGTAGAGTTATCCAGGCACCTTTCCTAGCAGGAGCACCCTGGGCTGGCAGCTGCTCTATCCATGAAATGAGTTGTTTTGCACTCTTAAAAGTGGGTGCAAACACATCTTAGTCTTTGACCTGTAAATCAAGTTAATAAGACAAATGCCAATATATATTAACTGCTACTCATCAAGGAAATTGTCTATCTGTGTTTGTGGAAGCCCAGAAGTACCCAACCATTTAACCAATCCCCACTCCTGAATGTTGCAGAAGGGATATGTATCAATACCACCAAGATTCTTCTGGATTTCAGCTTTTGTCTCCTCATACAGCATTTTATGAGTAGTCTTCTACATCTTGGTTGATTTGCTGAAAGGATGGAAAGAATATCTTTGGACCTCCTTTCCATTTGGATTGAGTAAACTATTTGGGCCAGAAATTGAAGGAAGGACAACATCTTCAATACCCATATCAAACTCCAAGTCTGGTGGAGAATCATTGAAGTTGGAATCCACATCAGACTCAAATCCTCCTCCATACAGATCATCTAATTCATCATAAGTTGCTGCATCAATATCATCTGCAAGAATGTGCTCAAAATGAGAGCTATTAATTCAATCCAATAAGTCTGCAGATGGTTCCTCTTGCCTAGATGGCCATGTTTCTAGGTCACTTGGGTTGAGAGTTGATTGACTACCCAAAACAGTTGTCTGTCTCAGAGGCACAGCATGACATGCAGGGCTCTGATTAATGTGTGCTTAAAGGCCTCTTTGTGTAGGGAATGCCTTCTTACACAATGGAGCAGAGCAAAGAGGCATGATGTAAGGGCAACCCTCGAAGCCAAGCGGACGTCACGCAGAGCTAGCAGAGGGGAAATCCAAAGATACATAAATGAACGAAATATATACATGTGACGGGAATCTCACCTAGCAGAGGGGAAATCCAAAGAGAAAGACTTCACTATATACCATCCGGAAACGGGAACGTAAACCCCGAAAGGAAATGAACAATGATCTGATGAACTCGGAAACAATGAAGAAAGGGGGATGAACCAATGAAAAAGAAAACAAAGGAAGCGGAAGCGAACGGAGAAACAATGAAATGATCCCGATGGCCGACCAGCACTAAACAACCCATCACTCATGCGCTATGACTACATGCGCATATACCCTCCACCAGACGACCACTGTCTCCAACCAAACCTCCCACTTTCTGGCCACAGGAGTC
>KN837123.1:493385-506846 GCA_000827215.1 Sphaerobolus stellatus SS14 | reverse complement strand
GGACGGTATATAGTGGGCTCACTCTGGCAGAGGCAATCCAAGTCTTTCTCTTTGGATTTCCCCTCTGCTAGCTCTGCGTGACGTCCGCTCGGCTTCAAGGGTTGCCCTTACAATAGGAGTGTAGCGTGAAGACCCAAAGGATGAGACAATCAGCATATAGCTAGAATTAAGCTATTAAATGGTGACAAGGAGGCTATAATAAGACTATGATATGTCATAGAAGACTCACACATGTCTTCCTTGCATCTTATTCAGAAGAATGTATTCACATGTATCTTCCTCACATCTTATTCAGAAGAATATATTGTCCTTCTGTGCTATACTTACCAAAGTTCATCTTCTATATGGGAATAGACATGCATATATAGTATACTTGGAAGAATACAATACAAATTTGAATAAGATAGTCAGGAGAATTATCTAATATTTTTAGAGCTACACAGCAGGAAACATCTCGGAATTTTCATTGGTATGGAAAGGAAGTGATACATGTAGAAACATCATTGATACAAATAAGTTGTAGAATACAAAATTGAAAATCAAGGGACATGGTGAGTGAGAAAGTGAAAAAGTGTGGTGATGAATGGTGAGTCTGTTAGTGGCATGTACCTCTATTGCGGTTGAGGGCATACCTGGTGAGGCTTTGGGTGTGTTTGTGAGAGCTGTGGTTCCCTCCCTCTTGCTTTTTAAATCCTTGTGTTATGGGGACTATGGGTGATCCAATGAAGATGTGCAGTCTGGTGGCAGCCAATGGCTCACTGCCTGCACAACTCTGAACCTGTGGCTCGAGAACTATTGAGGAAGAGGGAAGGGTCCGCAGCACAGGAATTTTGCTTTTTGGTGTCTCATCAGATTCACTCTGCATAAATCTATATTTAAACACAAATTAATATTAGTCAGAGTTGTGTCATTCACATGCCTTATCACAAGAGTATCACTGGACTGTAAGTTTTCCACATTCACAGGTGCCCATCTGTGTCCATATTAATTTCCCAGACATTACATCAACACATGTCATGTGTGACTGAAATGTAAGCCTTGTCTGCTGTAATACAGTACTCCAGCTACTTCTAATACCATGAATTGGATTAAATCACCTTAGGGTCTACTCACAATGTCATTATATCCAATCTATATTATAAAATGACAAGGCGCTTTCCCACAGTAGACAAACCACCAAAAAAGGAATGCATGGCAGCTGCGTCATGCACTCCCAATGCTGTAGTGTGCTACCAGTTTTTGATATTTGTCCTCCTGAGAATTGCTCATGCTATCACAGTGCTAAACACACACATTGTCAGTAGTGCATCATCTTGAAGGGTGAAATAAGTAAGTGTTGAAGTTACACAGGCATGTCAGCTGTCTCCTCTGTCTCGGCAGGCTCAGACTCTTTGTGAGCTAGCAAATGGTCCTTCTGAAAAAATTCGGACCTTCTGATCCCAACAGTGAGCAAGATAAAAATATCTCACCTATGGGTTCCACTTCCAGCTGCACAGTCAGCAAATTCTTGACATCTACAGTGAGTACTAAAGGGGATGTGTTGTAAATGAATGCTAGCCTTTTCTTTCACTTTGTGAACTACTGGTGTAATAGTGGTGCTGTATATATAGTTATTTAAGCTATGCTCAATTCAAGCTCATTTTACTGGTCACCTTTAATGGATTCTTCTCCCCTCTGGCCAACCAAAGACTACTAGTAGCAGCTCCACCTCTTACTTGTGCTGACCAAAAGATTTTTAAATGATAAGCTAAGCCCAACTTCACCTCATAACTAAAAACAGGCTAATGATATGCAACAGCAGTGTAACAATTAATATTACTTTCTTCTTTCGAGTCTCATGTCCTTTTTAGATTGAGTAAGTCCTGATGGGGCAGACTTATGAGAATAGTGTCATAATCATCCAGTAAAATGAGAAGCAGACAAAAAATGCAATGGATAGATATGTTGAACAAAGGCACATGATATTATTTTGTGCTACTCTCGCTTTACTCAAAATAAACTTACATGTAGAGAGCCCTCCAATGTGCTCAAAGATCTCATTTAACAATTCCAATGAGGGTCTGGATTCCACAGAATAACTCATTTGGAATTTGCTCCAGATTCACAGGTATAGTGTAGGAAAGCCAGTCCGGGCTCAAGCTGCTGTGTCATTAAATAAGCTATATACATGGGTTTTTAAGTTATTACAGATATTTAGTAATTTAGTCATCTTTAGATTCTAAGCATGCGGGCACAGGCATCTCATGCATGCATGGGCATCTTACACATCTGCATGGGCATCTTATGCATCTGTGTGGGTGTCCCATGCATTTGCTCCAAGCTGCCAAGATGTAGAGAATGAACTGTCAATTGTAACAGATACAGTGCTGTAATACAGCTGGTGTAAATAAAATGGTGTCAGGACTTAGCAGAATAACTCAACAGGAACTATGATTCCAAGCACATTGGATAGTATATGTTTTCTTTTGCTGCCAATCAATATCTATTCAAAACTCTCTTCTTACATTTTAGCACTGGTAAAATTAGTCTGGTGTAAGGCTTATTGGATTGCTAGGTCCCATCCACTCCAATCCCATCACTTCTCAAGGTCCATAGGCTAAACATTGGTGTCACTTCAATTCACCAAGTCATAGAACTTGGTGAGGGCTTTGGAGTTTTTGTTCAATGTTCTACTGAGGCAAAGTCATAATTGAAAATAAAGAATAATGTTCAGCCTGTGTGAAGCACAGGTCACAGGCTCATTCTGAACAAACACAGCAACTTATCGTGAGGTATTTAAAAAGAAGAAACATGTTTGTGTGGGCCAGACACCAGTTGTTGATGGAAGCTCTCCAGCACTTACAGCATGCCATGTCCCTCCCATGAGTAGTTGAATTGTGGCACATGATAAATTGGAACTCCATGCTCACTCACTCAAACTCAGACTCTTGTTATCTTCCAGTGTCCTCTACACCTGATGGCTCCACCAGGACTTGCAAGGAGAGTAAGTCTTTTGTCTTTAATATATTAATTACTTACCATATTTTTGTAGATCTGCAGCAAGGCCCAGGCTGAGGCTGCAATAACTTCAGCAAAGGATGATGCCCTGCTACTAACAAAGGCTACCCACTCAAGTAGCACAACCTCAAGGCATCAAGCTCAGACAAAAAAGGCTTCCAAATTCACAGCCAAATCCACCCCCAGATCTGCCACCAAGGCTGCCACACTGACATCCAAACCTGCAGCAAAGCCACTCCTGAAGTTGAAGCAGACCCCTTCTCAACACTCGACCATCCCACCCACTTCCATGCACCCTCCTGCAGTGACAAGGGATCTGCTGTCTGCAAAGCCATCAGCTTCAACTTGCAACAGTTTGTGCACTAGGTCAAAGGCTACTGTTGTTGCTGACAATGACTTCAATGAGGTATGCTCATTTGATATATAATATAGCTAGTGTAATATTAAACAATTCTTTCTACAGATTGATGGCAAGCAACCTAGTACACAAGATGGACTGACTGCTACTCAGATGTGGATGAGGTTGAGGATCAAGATGAGCTGTCCGGACTAGTTGAGTCAGACCAGGATGACAATGTACTCAAAGAAGAAGAGAAACAAGCTGAGGAGGAAGAGCTGGGGGCAGTGGAGGATGGGATGGATATTGATGATATTGCTAATGTTCAGTTGCTCAAACAGCAGCTGGCTGCCACTAAAGAGAGAATTAATAATAAAAGAAAGGTGAGTAATCCAGTCCAATTCTTTCTACACACCTTTGACAGCAACTCTTAGTGTAATGTCAACACCCTGACCCCCGCCATAAGCCAAGCCATTATGGGTGATGTGATCCAAGCCAAACACAATGTCCTTGATGCCCATCTGAAGAAGAAACAAAAAAACATTGAAGACAGGCCTGTCATCAATTGACAATATCTGGGCAATTTGTGAACAGTATGTCATAAAGGTTATCTTCAGCTTCAATCTACTAAATGTGAGTTTTTATTACAGTCAAGCAGTGAATGGAGGATATGCAAGGTATATGCTTATTCTATAGCTATCCTGTACTATACTTATCCAATATCACTTACAATTATCCCTCCCAGTACTTTGGCAAAGAATCCAAGAAATATGGCCTTGTCTCATCCCTCCACTAACTCAGCACCAACCACAGTCTGTGCACAGTCTTCTTTGGAGACAACAGCCATATCCTGATTGATACCAGGCAGCAACATTTCAATTGCACCATCATAATCTGGCATTTCTAGTGGTGCAGATAGTATGACTAGTGGAGAGTTGAAAGGAGCACAAAAGATGACCAGCTGAGCCATTATTCAGGTATTAAGCTTATGGTGATCACACGAGCAAAACAGTACTTGAACCTTTACATAGTGACACAGGATGCCTTCCCTGGTACCACCACCATGCAAGTCTTCATTGGTAAGGCCTGGGATCTTGCCAAGACCAACTCTGAGGCACTGAATCAACAAATGCTTCCTGCAATTGAAAAACTGGTAAGAATCCTTAAAATGCTTGAATCATGCCTACCATCCATTAATAGCTTCAATGTCACACCTCCAGGGCTCGCAACTGCTGGAAGGAAGCCACAAAGGCAATTGTTGAGAATTATTATGAGTTGTTGGGATCCACAGTTGATATTCAAGAGTGCATGGAGTATCTCACAGATAAGTACCATTGAACATATTGTCTCCTCAAGCTTGATGTGGATGGTAATGTAAGTATTCATTTAGTTGGATTTTTTTGGATTTATTGATTCAGGTTCTCTAGGAGCATCCTTTACATCCTTTCAGGCATCCTGCCATATCAAGCTTAATCCAGAAAATTGCATTTGAGATGAAGGATGGCATGGCTTGGCTCCAGTCAAGTGTTCTTGAGCTGATGCTGTCTGCTACCATTGCTCTTGCATCTGTCACAGGAAGCTTTATATATTATTAACTTTGATTCTATCCTGATGCTAACTGATTATTTTTAGCTTCTGAACACAATTCAAGAATATTCCAAAGGTGTGCGCCAGAAAGTCTCAATGGACAGTGCTATCTATCAGACCAAATATGAAGGCCTCATGCAGAAGTTGGATTATTGGTATTTGATGGAACCTGAACGTTGCCTGGCTCATCAGCAGTTATTGTTCAGTGACAGAATGTAAGCATTTATTTTATTTTAATTTAATTTTGCCCAATTTGCACACTTACATTCTCTGTTCCTGCAGGGGGAGGCTTGAAAAGACAATCTGAGAATCAGATGATGAATTTGTTGTTGAGGATTCTGATGTTGAGGAAGCCCTGGTGTAACGGTTTTTTATTTGTGTAGTCATTTCTATACTTATTGGTAGTACTACAGTTGAAACTCTCATAATGCATATCATTGGGAGCTGCCAATTTGTATGCATTATGAGAATTATGCATTAGCAAAATGTGACATATGTGACCCATATGACTAATCCTTAACATTGAGCCACCCATGCAAGTCCATCTGTTTCACTCCTTTCATCCCTGTCTGCCTCAAATGGACCTGGAACTGGCACAATTGTCAGGTTAGATCAAGGGAGTTGTCTGGTGCATATTGGATGGTCTGCTGCTCAACAGATTCAATCAGCTTCAGAACGTCACTTAAGCTCATCTTTGGTATGTCCTCCTCATCATCTGAATCAACCACTTCCACCACCTCAACCTCTCCTCTCTGAACAGCCATATCATGCTGCACTTGTGCAATGATTTCTTTGTCTCCTCCCTCAAATGCACATTGTGATTGACCAACATCTTGCTCTTCAAGCGGGTTAAGGAGGTCCTGCAAGGTGAGCAACTGCCTGACAATCTTGTTGCGCCTCTTGAGCTCTTTAACACATTCTTCCAGCTCTTTTTCAATCTCTTGAAGCTGCAGGGAATGAGCAGGCTCTGCAATTGCTGGCTGGTGTGAGAGATCTTGGCTCCTGCAATCTTGGAGGACTTGGGATAAGAGCTTCTTAAAGATCCTCATGGTGAGTGCATCTAACCCTTTGGTGGCCTCTACTGGATCATTTTCTGCTGCCATTACAGCTCGAAATGCATCCACCCAATCTGTGTCCTTGTAATGGCTGTGAAGGTATCCCTGCAATTCAGCTTCCACTTCAGGGAGTCCCATCTTAGTCATTGCAAACCTCATCATTATTTCCCAAGCCTTGGGATCTTGTATGGCAGGCAGGAAATTGAATACAGGTTCAGTTTGAGATGCAGACTGAGGAGATGGATTTGGAAGAGTGGTGCTGGGTAGAATAAGGGTGTGCTTCCAGCATTGTGCCATGTTTTTCTCTGTAACCTCATTCCAAGCTTCTGTCAATAATATCATGGCTTCCTGGATAGTTATCTTGTAAATGTCTCATTGATCAACTTCTTCAAGTTCAAGAGCATGGAGACAGAATGCACATCAGTAATGGGCCTTGAGATATCATATAATCCTGACATCACATGGTTGCACAAAACGAGTCATATTTGACGCAAAGAATTCCACCCTGATATTTCATGGTTCATAGTTAATGTAATGTCCTGGGAAGTGATCAATGAGGAGAAGAATATGCCATCCTTTTGTGTGCATCATTACATCAAGCTTCTTGATGTAACTTTGGGAAACATGAGCAGATCTTTTCTGCAGCAGTATGTAGACACTTACTCTTCAAAAGTCTCTGGTCATCCATGCCCTTTTGTTATTATAATAGGTAAATCCTTGAGTATTTGGATCTTTTCCCTTGAAACAATGAGGCTTCATTGATTTGCCAATAAACAGCAAGGGCAGTTTCTCAGTCCCATTGGCATTTCATGCAACTCCAACAGTGATACAGAACTTCTCTGTCTTCTTGCCACTCATTTGTTGTGTTGCAAGACCTAAAGCCAGTGGTGCACTGTAAATAGTTAATCCCAAAATAAAAATATGAGAACATTGTTGACTTATAAGGGAAAAAAGCCAGTCTCATCAAAACTAAAAATATCTTGTTCATTATAATTCTTGAGAAGTGTTTACAAGCAGATTCTTTCAGTATGCACTGCTGCAAGATCTACAGATACAGCTTCATTGTGTCTTTGGTACTCTTTAATCCTGTAGGCTTGACAAAATGAGCGAATCCAGCCTCCACTGGAGAGTCTTTCCTCTTTGGGAACTCCTGTTAAGCTCCGTGCTTAAGTGTCACAACACGTGACTTTGTTTAACCTCTACGAAGCTTTGGAGAAGGTCACATACCTTCAGAGAGTTTGTTTGGACTTTATTTGACTTCACGTCTCACCTCGTCTTCATGTTTGCACAACAAACCCTTGACCCACATCCCGACTTCTTTCTTGATCCTGAGGGCAATGCCTTTGCCTACCTACTTCGTTCTATCACACTATCCACTCCACTATTCCATAAGACTATTATTAGTCTTCCTCAGACCTGGCACAATTGGTCCTCAATACTTCTTCTATTCTGATAGGTGACACTTCGTCATGTCTGTTTCCAATTCGTTTGTATTGTTTCTGTTCGCTTATCTTTTCTCATGGCATATTTCCGTTCGCTTATTGTTCTCATGACATATCCTCTGTTCACTTATATTCATTATTGCATATTTGTCCATCATACCTTTTCGATCATTCACATTATTCATTTATACATTCCCCCGAACCTTCGCTATTCAACGATACGCATATACCCATTGTTCTATCACTTTATGTCATGCTCTGTTCCACATTTGACTTATTGTTTGTAATACTTCCTTCCGCTTTTGTCCATGGACTTATAGTATATAAGTATATGTATCTTAGCTAGTTTTCAGCAGTCAGAAATTAGCCCATTAGCCTTATAGACCTAGTGTATATCATTCCTATACTCGAGCCTAGTGCTCATTCTCCTCTATACACTTCAGACCTCTATTACCTCCGAACTGAATACAACCCTTCAAGATCAACTCCGAACTTCATCTCAAACCTTTGATCTTACTCCGAAGTCCTACCTTTGTTCAGGACTTTGTTTGGAACTCCAGTATTTGAATGCACTCTTATATTGTTGGTTCTAATCTGTTCCAAATTAAGGGGCATACATTTCAAGAAGGCGCAACCCACAACATTGAAGCCAAGTCCTTCAGTTCTAACCCTTCATTCTTTAGTGTGACTTCGTTCGTTACTTTGGTCACACTTTGGAACCCTTTGTTAGGATCAGCCCATAACAGCTCCCAGCTTTGCTTTGAAACCAGCCTGCTTTGCAATGAGCATGGCACCATTGACAGTCTTGCCTTTTGACTTCATATTTAAGACCCATAAATAGAGGCTCTTGTCTACTTCAGGGTGGGTGACTTGATGGGGTCGCTTGGAGGACAATGTGTTCGGATTTGAGCTGAGATATGTCATTTGGAGCTCCTCACCCTTTTGGAGTTTTTGCGAGAGCATTGGCTGGGTGAAAATGAGAGCACCCTCCTGTTGTGTAGCAAGATGTTCCACAACCTTGCCTTGGTAGATACCAGGATGCTCATCAATTCATTTGAAGATTGTGAGCCAGTCGTGAAGTGTTAAATTCTTGCATCCCTTCTGTGCAGGTTGAATTGCAGAGGACTTTGGCTCATCTTTTGTTGATGGCCTGCCTGTCTTTTTGGTACAGTTGTAGGGTGCAATGTCTGTTCAGACTTTGCACTTCAGCTTATGCTCGAGTACAGGGGGCATGGTGGTTGCAATGAGTAAAAATCAGTTGGTTTCCAGAGCTTTCCTGCTCTCAGCCTGATGACCCTGGCATGCAACATAGCCTAAGCTGATGATTTTTGAAAGGAAATACATCAGTGCACTAAATGCCAAATATATTCAGAGAAATATGCAGATCTAATGTGAGTCTGCATCCATTATCACAGCCTCAGCTACTATAGGCCAGGATTGCCAATGTCCAATAATGCATAAATCAGTGTTTGGGCCTGTGCATTATGCCATATGCATCCTACCCTGGAAACATTCAAGGGAGCAGCCAAATCCCATGCATTACAAGATTTATGCAGTATATGATTATGTATTGTGAGAGTTTCAACTGTAGTAGTAAGTATAGAAATATTACTATTATTATAATGAACATTTGAGCTGCATGGGACGGACTGGGATCAACTGGGATCAACAGAATCCAAGCTCTCCTGGACAATCTGGGAATCCCCCAGTTTGGAGGCAGTGTGCCCAGGGTCTGGCTGTCCTGGAACACCCAGAACACTCTGGGACCACTGAACCAACTTACTGATGTATGAAGGTAAAAAGCCACTTGCTAAGGCATCTGTATCTTGCTCCTAAGGTCCTGCAGCATTGTAAATCATTCAAAGAAGTGAAGTGGATTAATTTTGAAGACACAGTAGGTATATAGTCCCTGTATGAACCTAATGGTGTGTATGCTTTTTCAAATATTTATTGAATTTTTATTTTAAGTATTTTTGACAGCCTTTTTTGCATATAAAATTGGCATGTCAACATAGGAGGGTGATTTTAAAGATGTGCATGGAAGATCTGTAAACGTTCTGTAGAAACTTTCCACAACCCTAGTCTTCACTTCTGAATTCTTTTTAGAACATGCACATCTTGCTGTTTGATGTGCTCTTCAAGCTCATCCTCCTAGGTAAGTATCATTGATAGTTCTCAGCCATTTAATTTCATTTATCCATCTTTCAAGTGATATTTCATAGTTTATTAATGACAATCTTGTTCTGCCCATATCTTATCTTATCTCCATTAATAATTCAGGACTGCTACACCAGCCTTTGTGCTGACTAAAGGCATGGGGACAGCTCAGGACATGCCAGTGAAGGCTGCACACAATTCCCACTCCATTTTACTTATGACAATCATAAGTATGTGGAATGAAACAGACTAAACTACCACATCCTTCAAGATTTATACTCCATTCTCAATGATCAATCTACCCATCAACCACTGGAGCTACCTCGCCAAAAACTTCATCCAGCACCAAGATCTCAATCTACTCGGCCCCATGCAGGATCGTTCAGGTGACATCAATCCCAATCATCTTCTAAATGGTTGTATTTCAAGGATTCAATCATAGGGAGCAACACATATTCCCCATCTGCTTTGCCCACATTCTTCATACTAAATCCTGCATCACACACTATGCTCAAAATCCAGCAATTACATCAACAGTTCACAAGGTCAAAATAAAGAACTGGTCAGGTTCCAACATTCCTATCTGGGTCAAGTTTGTTTCAAAGAACAATTATGATATCATACATGAGAATAGCATATTTCATCATTACCCTATGCATGTTGAGAGCATCAAACCTCTTCATGAGGAGTTTACCACATTATTCATCATGATCTGTGGTGATCTTTTAGATCTTTTGGTGAAACTTCCAAATCTAAAATGCATTCATGTATTAGAAGAATATGGCATGTATGGGACTTCAAGATATCTTCCCAATGTCAGTGCATGGTTGATGGTTATTTTCAATTTCCCACCTGATATGGATATCCCAAAATCAACTATATTATCTTTGATGAAATGAAACCATCTGGCAAAACAACCATCCTACCAATCACATCCCCAGAAAGTCAAGGTGTGAATCAAAAGAAGCCAATTTCTGAATGGCTTGGATACCATGTGGACATCCTTGAGGAAACAACTCTTCCTATCCTTGCATTCTGCTTACAAGGTGATGCGGTCCAGAAGTTGCTCTCAGCCAACCAGATTATTATCTACTGCTGCCTCTTAGGCACTCAGGAACCTGCCTGCATTCCAGTTGTACAGAGGATCATTGACAAGATTGATTCTCAACCCCTGATTGAATTTCGCCTATTAAATTGGCTGTATAATGTAGGTCAAGAGATTGAGCTCCAGATACTTGAGGCACTTCATTTACCACAAGAGGTTAACTGGCTGAGAACCTATGGTGGACCCAGCCAGACTTCTCCCTACATTTTTTATGTTGAATCATTCTATTGAGAACATTCACTTGATGGATTTGCAATGGGAAGATGTTGTCAATGTGGGCATTATGGGCTGGCCTGTTGATGGAAGGAGGTCAATTTAGAAGTTGAACATCAGTGGAATAAATGCATTGGCTGAAGAAGGTCAAATAATGCATCTTGATCAGGTTGCAGAAATATGGTCATGTGTCATAGAACTGACCATCCAATGGTGTAACAGATATGGACTCTGGGATCTAGTATACTATAGTAGTTGTGGCTGCATTACGTAAGCCAGTCATCCTTTTACCCTGTACTTATCACTATGTTTGCACACTGTCTATAGAAGAGGTTCAGTGCACTTGTGGCTGAGGGTAATTGGCTCACACTGAGGGTATAATCCCTTACAGATGGCATTTTGACCATGGCAAGCAGCATCATGAAATCTGCCAATGGCACTTGATTTCTCCATAGTGTCCCACACTTCCTACAGACAGTATTAGCCACTATGCCACTAAAGAATCACTAGTCCTCACTAGGCTCACTACTCTTAAATTCATCAACTTCACTGCTTTGAACAGTATCAGTGCCAATATGACTCTGTGTGTTGCAACTTAGAGTTGTACCACCACCATACAGACCTGGTGGATCTTGCATTGACATCTTGTAAGTTTATGACTCGTTAATCTAGACAATAAATTAACAAATATACAGAAACCTTTGAGATGGATGGACATAGCAAATGGCCATCAGGAAGGTCACCAACATTGTTGGGAGCTTCCAACAACCTTTGCACTGCATTCAGTGGGTTCATCTACTAGTGAACCTTACTTACATCTCAGAATATTTATACTTCACAGGCTTTTCCACATCAAATTTAAGGAACACATGCTAAGTTTCTGTCAAGCACTGGGTGAATTCTCACTGACTGTTCCCATCTAGGTTGCAGGACTCAAGGTTGATGGGAAGCATGGTTGACAGTACAGGAAAGATGACCTCAGTATGTCAAGATTTAACATCTCTTGCTATCTCTGCCACTCATTTAATGTCAGATCATGGCACATGCCTGTTGCTCACTCTCCCAGTGATTTTCATTTGAGTTTCATAGTGTGCTCCAATACTGTTATATTGTACTCAGCTTCTTTAGAGGCCATTTTTATTGCTGTACTCTTGCAATATTTCCACTGTATCTATCTGTAGAGACTTCAGTTAAATAGAATACCAAGTTGATTTTATTTTATTTAATGTGTGAATAAATGGAAAATCAATAATAATAAATATATCTTCTATTGAGACTATGACTCCTAGAGTCCTTACCATAGCTATCCATAGTGCCACTGCAGCTAGCATACTGATAAATAGCACAGTTCCTATGCAAGCTATGGAGGGTATCATAGTGTACATAAAGTATGGAGGCTAGGGAAGCTATGATGGCTATAGTTGTCTTCATAGCATTTTCCAACTTTACTGATGAGGTAAGTGATCTGATTTAACAAGTGCATATAGTGTCAAGTGATGAATGGGTGACTTATATTTCTGGTATATAAAATGTTGTATTGTCAGGTCAGTTCTATTATAATATGCTGAGGATTGCAAACCTATGAGTAAATATCAATGACTCTATTCAAGCTCAGGAATACAAAAAGGAAATCCTTTAGTCCAAATTCTCATTCCAACAGTCAGTCCATGATGTTCCATGGGGAAGTTGACTGAGATCAAGTGCAACAATCTTCAAACCCATGCTAGCTTTATACCTTGGGAGCCAAAGACCCTCTCGATATGATGGTGGAATCCAGAATAGTAGTTCTTTTTGAGGACCACATATCCAACCTGTCTGCTTATTGAAATATACATTATTATAGTCCATTTTGTTTTGAGAACTGTGAGTGATGTTTGAGATATTAATGCAATGTTTGGGGTTTGATGAGAATGCAATTTGTTCTGAATGAGGATCTGTATCCCATATCCGAATATTTTTATCCTTAGATCCAGACACAATCCTCTGCCCATCAGATGAAAAGGAGACAGAGTAGACTGGGGCAGAATGGCCTTCCAATGGCCCTGTGATAAGCTCTCCTGTATCTGCATTCCATATCCTAATTGTCTGATCTCCTGATCCAGAGACAATCCTCTGCCCATCAGATGAGAAGGATACAGAGCTGACCCAGCTAGAATGACCTTCCAATGGCCCTGTGATAAGCTCTCCTGTATCTGCATTCCATATCCGAATTGTCTGATCTCCAGATCCAGAGACAATCCTCTGCCCATCAAATGAGAAGGACACAGAGGTGATCTGGTCAGAATGACCTTGTAATGGCCCTGTGATAAGCTCTCCTGTATCTGCATTCCATATCCTAATTGTCTGATCATAGGATCCAGAGATAATCCTCTGCCCATCAGATGAGAAGGATACAGAGCTGACCTGCTCTGAATGACCTTCCAATGGCCCTGTGATAAGCCCTCCTGTATGTGCATTCCATATCCTAATTGTCTGATCTCCAGATCCAGAGACAATCCTCTGCCCATCAGATGAGAAGGATACAGAGGTGACCCAGCCAGAATGACCTTCCAATGGCCCTGTGATAAG
>KN837123.1:457270-492779 GCA_000827215.1 Sphaerobolus stellatus SS14 | reverse complement strand
TCAGATCCAGAGACAATCCTCTGCCCATCAGATGAGAAGGAGACAGAGTGGACCCAGTCAGAATGACCTTCCAATGGCCCTGTGATAAGCTCTCCTGTATGTGCATTCCATATCCTAATTGTCCGATCAGATGATCCAGAGACAATCCTCTGCCCATCAGATGAGAAGGAGACAGAGCGGACCGAGCGAGAATGACCTTCCAATGGCCCTGTGATAAGCTCTCCTGTATGTGCATTCCATATCCTAATTGTCTGATCATTAGATCCAGAGACAATCCTCTGCCCATCAGATGAGAAGGAGACAGAGTTGACCAAGTCAGAATGTCCTTCCAATGGGCCTGTGATAAGCTCCCCTGTATCTGCATTCCATATTCTAATCATTGCATCACTAGACCCAGAGACCACTTTCTGCCCATCAGGTGAAAATTCAACACTGTATAGCGGATGGTCTTCATGAATGATTAACTCTAGTGCAGGCCATTGATCCTCCAAGCCTTTAATTACTTTGGCACCTTGTTTTGAATATTTTATCCATTGCTGCCTAAGAGCTGAGTTCTTTGGTAAGAATGGAAGTACTGAAATGTACAGATGTGGAGTTGTATCTTGAATGACTGATCCTGCCATTCTCATAAGATTTATGGCATCTCTGGCTAAAGCAATGAGGTCTGATGTCTTTGTCTTGTAGAAATATTATTTTTAATCAATTACATAATATAGCAATAGGCAATGACTCACTGGAAGGAATTTTACTATCTCGGAGATTGAGGTTACTCCAACATCAATAGCTTTCTGAGCTCCCAATACCTCAAACCAAAATAATATTTTTTCCATCAAAAATATATCAAGACCTTTCTGAAAACCTGTTATTTGTTCACTTGAGAGTGCCTTTGGCAGTCTAGCTAAATGTCTCCCCAGATAGAGGGAGGCATAGATAACTTCCCAAGGTACTAGTACATTAGGGTTTGTTATTACTGTCTGTAGTTCTTGATTATCTGCATTCTGGATGTGGGATGTCTTGATTTGCCACATATTGAATTTGAGTTTTGAATTCAACAAACATAGTAAGCCTGATGTAATGTTGGCTTCATAGGCAGACAGAGGAATCCCATAGTCCTTGTTTCCTTCTATATCTGTGAAATAATCCCGGACTGAGGTATGCACTGGACGCACAGGCCCAAACCCATTAATTCCAGTTAGAAGGGATCCCAGGTAAGGCAGAAACTCTGTGATATCGTCCTCAGAATCTGGGTAGGTGAATGTATATAAAATTTGGAGTGATATGAGAGGCATTGGCTCCTGAAGACAAAGTATCAGGGCCATAATGGAAGACAATTGCTCTCTGCCAGCCAGGTCTATCGAGAGATCCAAAACCTGAGAATATAACCAATATATACTTTTTGCAGAGTCATTTGTTGATTCAAACAATTTGTTATATCTCTTCAGTATATTTTGGCCACCTTTCCCTTCCCCTTTGATGAAGTCACAGACTACAGCTGCCCACTGGAAAAGACCTTCAGCTTTCAGTGCAATGTATTGACAATGTTCATGTTTGATGCCCTTATATAGCTGACCTTGGGGATTCTTCAGTCTTTCATAGACCATTTTATATATGTTTTCAGTAAGTTCGGAGTTGGCTTCTGCCAGATGGGTACATTGAATATTTTCTTTGTTCTGGAAGTACTCCAAAATATCCTTCTCCGGACGTGAAGTAATAAAGAACCGAATACTGGATGGAATTCTTGCTAAATATTCCTGATTTGTTAAGAGCTTCAATATCTGTCCCCGAGTTTTGAAAGTGCCAGCTTCATCCAATGCATCTATAGCAATGAGAATTGGACGAGACACTGAAACTTGTTGAATTGATTCCATAAGTATTTTTTCAAACTGGTCTGGAAGACTTGAAGTATCAGCTAGTGATGGATCCTTTGCAAGTGTATTTGACAATGACTGTTTGATCATTTTATCACAACTTGCAAGATCACGAGCTATTGTCCGAAAGCAGTGTTCCAGTCGGGTAGGATTATCCCTACTAAATGCAAAGAAAGATCCACCAAAGTTTGATTCTTTGCATGTTTGATAAATTGAATGAGCAATTGATGATTTTCCTGCTCCAGCGGGGCCGGTCAATAAGTAGACTCGGGTGGAGTCATATATATTTCCAACCCATTCACAGACTTGCTTTGTGACTTTGATCCTAGTACCGGGAAGACAGCATTTGTCAGACTTATATCCTGCATCAGGGGCACGTTGCAATTGTAGCAAAGTGATATCCGCAGCTAGAGATTTTTAGCATTGTATCTTGAAGAATAGTGCACAACCTTACCCATATCAACGATGGCATCTGCCATTCTGACTACTCTGACTTCGATCCCAAGGGAAGTCCATTGGTGGAATTTCTTTTTTAGTTCAGTGAAATTTTGTCTGTATGTCATGATAACTTGATCAACATTCGATAATTCATGCTTTAGTGCCCTGCTTGCTGTAGGGAACACACGGTCTGGAGAGGAATCTTTGAGAAAGGAATTATAATATGGAACAATAATAATTAGCTTACCCAAGAAGGTATCTCCATCTTTACAATAATTCTGGATAAAGATCCCACAATCAATGATTTGCTGCATCATAACATCAATGATCTTTGTGCGGGGTTTGAGCTCTTCATCCTGAGGAGTATTGTCTGTGAAGTCACAGACATCATTCATCAATGTGACCAATTCCAGAATCCTATTGCCACGTTCTCGTTCTCTCGTCCAAATCTATTGAAGAATATAATGTTACTATATGTTGAAAGCATAAAATACTCGAAACACACCTTGTAGGCCCCAAGTAAAACAGATGATGCCATGGCGGCATATGGATGCACCTTTTAATACTTAGCCATCAATTCAACTACATTTCACAATCAAATTCACCTGAGCTAGCCTTTCCGTAATTTTAACTATTATGTCAATTCTGTCTAGTAATGTCTTCCAAGGATCAAGGGTGTCTTGGGCAATCTTTATGGCACCAGTTACACGATCAACAACATCACTCGGCTCACTACTATCAATTCTCTCGGCAGCATGATTCACATCTTCCTTTATAGCACGAGCCTGCAGTTGAAGGTCTTCTAGGCCGAAAACACAGATAGTCAATTCTAGGACAGTATTTCCCGGCAATCGGTCGTTGTATTGAATTGATATCACATTGTCTAAATAACCAGTGAAATTAATACTGTGCATCAACTTAATTTCTTTGGGATTACATACCTTTGCCGCTCCCGTGGGCCAATATGTCGCCCATCCTACGTTCGATGCTACCGATTATTTCAGCCTTCTTAATCGAATGTGATCTGAATAACTGGATCCGAAGATTGGATTCCGGATCAGGCGTAGTGGAGCTGCTGCGAGTGTATAGGTTCTCATCTCTTGATAGACTATTTAAATGACTCACAACTCCAGAAATTGTTCCCAGCGGAGAGAACCTGTCTGCGTCTGCTCAGTCGGTCTTGTATGCTTCTGGGTTTCGTCAATCGAGAGTGCTATATACAAGCGGGGCTTTCCCTCCATTGGTTTGCGTTTTATGATGGGAAGACCTACGTATGAACACACATCCGTTTAAACAACCACAGAACAAGATAGTGCGAAATATACCTCGAAGGTTCTTGACTTGAATTCGAAATTTGGACATAGTGTAGTCTTCGAGTACTAATCAAGAGATATTTTTGCGCTCGAAACAAGACAGCTCCATACCTGATGAGACGAGCACTTGATAGCTTGACGATATTGTTAAAGACGTTCCGATGTAGTACGAGGTGAAGAGCACTAGTCGCGGGAATTCTGTAGGAAGGCATGCCTTAAACGCGTGGTAAGCTGTGTGGCACCTACGGCGACTATCTGTCATCGAGGCAGGAACTGACGCATGGCTGTGAGAAAGATATATTTAACTCTCCTTTCACTCCGCTGCATTTTACAGATTTAAAAGATATGTTACGCTGAGCACACGCAGATCAGACATAGGGAACCTGAGAAACAGCACAAATATGCAGTACAAGGATGTGGGGTGGAAGTTCAGTCGCCGCGTTAGGACTACCTGGAAAATAAGGTATGTAGCTGTCAAAAAGAAGCGAGAGATCCATATATATATTTGTGGAATTACATTTGTCCTATCAGCATATCATCGTCTACTAATAGAATGACAGCTGTCGCCTCGCCTCGAGATTTGGGAAATGCGCCGCCTAGAATATACGCTGGAATGGGACTTCGATTTCTCAAACGAAGCTGTGGTTCAGGTTGGACTAGCGTTGTAATTCCAGAGCAGAGGTCTCTAAGAGTGCACATATATTTCTACAACGCTCGAATTAACAATAACGGAAAAGTAATATGCTCCTGGCACACTAATCCCACGGTTCCTCCATATCACTTCTCCGCCACCATGTGGAGAAACCGGATCTGTAACACCAGCACCGCATTCTTCATCTCTAGAATTTAAGACGAAAATGTTAGGAATATCCTGAACTCACTTTAAAATTGCTCATCGGTTTGATTACTAGGTGATAATCAACAAAGCTTCGCGGGGGACTTATTCCGAAATTCTGAAAGACACGTTAGAATTCTTTTGTAAGAAATGTATTCACTGAAAGGTTCTGCGCGGGGAAAATAGCGGGCAGAATGATACCAAGAAACTGAGCTGTAAGACGGTGACCTATAATGCAATAGTGTTAGCCAGGATTAGAAAATAATATTTAAGAACTTCGTTCATACCAAGTATGAGTTGGTATAAGTATAGCGTTGCCCAGCCTTCACTCCATCCAATCATTAATTTCTATCGGTGTATAGGGATCTAACCGGCGGACGGCATCCAGTTCAGCTTCAGCTGCTTAATAATAGTGAATACTCACCGGTGCGCAGATTGTTCAATGCCGGCGTAGCCTATCCTCTTCAGACCTCTCCACCTCTCTCTCTTCGTACTCCGTTCTAGGATTTGTCCACATGCATCGGTATCAAACGCACTGTATTTTCTCAAGGACGTCGAATGTTTTGTTGTTAGCCGGCGAGCATCCTGCAGACGGCGACGGCTACTCAAAATATTGTGTTAGGAGACCACGTTTAAAGTGAAAGCCAAAAACAGCTAACGTACGAAGGAAGATTAGGCTATATGGACATCCTGCAATTCCCACCTTCAAGGTTGGTGGCTGAAGTCGAGGTCGTGATTGATTGCGTGAGAAATGTAGCCTTGACCATATGTATTAAATATGATGAATTATGTCGATGTGTTTGAAGGATAGTTAGGGATGCGAAAGAAGAGGAAACTGTTTAGACGTACATGCTGCGGGAGTGTGGGATCGCATTCCAGAATTATATTGTCATATAGTTTTAAAGTTGTTGGAAATATTTAGAAAGAGAGACAAATAACGGTTAGTAACATTTCAGCGGGAGAGGGCAAGGATGTCAATATGAAACGGGAATCGGCGATATGTGGAAACGGCCTCGTTCGATCTGATCCGTATTTCTCATTTCGACCGAGATATCTAGAACGCGTTCCAAATGACGAAGGCCTCATAGCAATATCTGTCAGACGGATCAAATCAGAGCGATATTAAAGAAGTCTAAACAAGCGAACGCAAGAATAGACGGCTTCGGATATAATGCAGGGAAAATAAACCTAAATAAGGGCCTTGGCGAGAGAGCTAAACGAACGGATAAGATACATTACTAAATGTCCTACAGTAGATTTACTCATAAAGTATACCGCCGGTCCTGTCCATTTTTCATATGATATAAGAATTATGCATTAGAACCTAGGGTGACATTGTGACTACTAATGTGACATAATGTCACGCGTTCTTCCCATTAAACGCCGCCTTCACCGGCGGTCACTTGCTGCGTGAAAGTGAAGCCCACATACTGGCACTTAATTGAAGACTAAAATATATGTGGTTATGCACCTTGTCCCGTTTATTTACTGTTGTTGACTGGTCATGTGAGCACCCAAAATAGTGTGTTGTCCGTTGGGGTTTCTTTTTATAATAGCAGCTTCATGCCCATAAATTACCCTCAAGGTTTTAACACAAGTAAAGTGGGCCATCTTAATCTAGCACTGATTCAACATGATCAATATTGTTCTTAAAACTGTGGTGAAGAAGGAGAGGTAGTCTTCATTGGATGATGCAGTACTATACAATAGTGGCTTCATGCCCATAAACTACCCTCAAGGTTTTTCTACCACAAGTAAAGCGAGCTGTCTTAATTTAGCACTAATTCAACTCTCAATTTAATAATATAGGCTATGGCCTTAATGTTGTTCTTAAGGAGAGAATCTTCTAGTGTACTGAAAATCCTTCACAGTAAACATGAGAAGACATGAGATCCGAAAGAGTCTAGCAAGATGAAGTGAATTCGCGTTACGGCTACCGGTTCCATATCACTCGAGTTTGTCATGTCCTCATGCAGTTAGAAGGTGCAGATTTAGAGGACGGGTAGGGTGACAATAGCTCGAAATTCGAGGAATGGGAGGGATATGGCATGCCTGTAAGTGCCGGGGGGCTTCCATCAACAACTGGCATCCGGCCCACGCAAGGTCACTATCACTCAGTAAGCTCAGCTTTTTGAGGCCGTAAATTGCCTATAACGGAAGATAAATTAGCTGAAAGACCTCGAAGCAACAACTGCGGACATGCACTCTATAACCAGGTAGGCTCAGTATGTGCACGTATTGTTTAGATGATCGGTATTGTTCACAGAAGAACTGGACCTACTAGTACGTTGAGCATGAGCATCAAGGTCTATCATAATAGTACTGACTTTACATATACTGAGTAATAGAGGGTCCAAGACGGAAGAAGAGAGGAAAAATGTGAATAAGCACCCGTTTGCATAGCCCATAATTAAAGACGATGAAAGCGGGTGGTTGAAGATGGTGAGTGACTGCAAGAGCCAAGAAGCGTTGTCATGGGATTGATATTTATTACTTGTATTCTTAACTTCCCACCTCTGGCGCTTCTAATTTCTAATTACTCCCACGACTTATATCACACTATGTCCTCTTATTTATCTCGTTTATTTACTTATTTCTTTTTTAAAAGGAACCATCAATGTGTGCCGAGTCCATAACAATCCATACAAAAAATAAACATCACCTAGCATCAAATTTTCAAAGGGAGCTTAAGCACTTACTTAGCAGCAACTGTGGCGCTCAAAGAAACGTACATTGTAACCTTTATCAAACCCACACTGTTAGAAGCCGCAGCATTTGTGGAATCGGTCGAGTTTGTCCGAAGGTGTGTGCTCAACGTTGTAGCCACCCAAAATTTTACCATGTCTACAGAGGAGTCCATAACGATCCATACAAATAAACGTCATCTAGCGTCAAATTTTCAAAGGGAGCTTAAGCACTTGCTTAGCAGCAAGTGAAAGCCAGCGATCCAGGGTAACCTGCTTCACATTCTTCGACTCGAGCTTTTTGAAGTGGATGCGGAGTTGTCTCAAATGCCTTGTGATGTCCAGAACATCATCCGGTGGCTCAAACTGCATGCAAAGCATCTCTAATGAGATGCAGAACTTGATTGCATCGGCAAGTCCCAGCTTCTCCTCTTCCTCCTGTCCTTCCTCCTCATTGTCTGAATCATGTGTCTTTCTGTTTTTTCTTGCACTCCCTAGACTTGTATGGCCTAGGCTTCTCGCGTGGTTTACGCCTTCGCTCGGGAGGGTCGGTAGGCATGCGGAGACAGATGCAGAGGACACAAAGGGAGCTTATGCGATCAAAACAACAAATTTTAGCTGAGTCCTGTTGATATGCGGGGGGCTTCTTCGGAAGAGATATTGAGTTTTATGTATTTAAGGTAATGAGGCCTGATTAGCGACAGTAACTGGTTGTGACATGCACTGATGACCCTAGCTGATAATGCATAATATGGTGTAAAAGTCTATGCATTATGCGATATGCAAAATCCCTACTGACATCCATGGTTTCATCCAGAAATCCATACAGTATGAGATTTATGCATTATGATATCATGCATTATGAGCAAGTCTACTGTAGACTATTTCTAATAGAATAATAAAAGGTATTAACAAATCATAGGACTCATGAATAGAGAACGCGCGCGAAATAGAGAACGAGTACATACCTCGAGGGCAGAGCACCGCACAGCCAACTATTCCAACAAATCTCCATATTTATATTCTTCAGTGGGCCAAAGTGGTCAGAACCTCGAGGGATACGCGGATCTGCACGTAACATAAAAGTAGCGAGCAAGCAGGAGACAACGTAGCACACACCGGTATCGCCACAGCTCATCCTAGGTTTGAGTCTCATCAAGAATACGACCATATAAACCTAGTGAACGGGCTCAAGTAATTCGGACTGCGTTGAAGCCCCTGTGAACTTCTTGTGTGCTACTCATCCATTGGCGCACGACGCAGTTAACTTGGTGGTGGGAGTGCTTCAGCGGGAGATAATCCAGACATAAGCATCTTCAGAGGCTGAAGGCTGCAGATACTTTGTTCGAGGACAAGAACTGAGTCTGGCAGCAGCGGCGACTGCAGACGAGTCGATAACTGAGCTCGTCCAAATCGGAAAAGTCTCCGCCACGATTTGTGCCAACGTAGCCTCGAGCCCGCCTAGTTCGGCCACGGGATTGGCTGCGCTGAAAAATCCCTTGACCGGCATGGCACGACGGCACGGAGATTGAAAGCGTGGCCAATCCTAATGCCGAAAACCGAAGACAGGTAGCCTGGGCTCGAGGCTACGAACCACGCGTCATCGCTTGTCGACTCCAGCTTGAAGCGCGATGCTCGTCTCGTTCCTTCGGCGCGTTATGGACCTTTGGGCAAGAAGCTATGACCCCCAAGCGGCGGTCGGATCCGTAGTGTCCCGTTGGCGTCGTCGACTTGGATGAACGCAGAGGCTCGGAGCGGAGGATTACCTGAATCGAAGGCTTGGGCGATGGCTCTTCTCGCTGGGATAAGCTTATACAGTAAAGACGAACTTTCATCTGGAAGCTATGCTTGGAGGAAGTATAAGGGTATTATGGTGCGTGCTTCGCCATCACGGTTACTGGATGCTCACCTCCTCAATAATCCTCCAGGTCGTCCCGGAGGACCTCTATACGGATAACAGATACCTTCATGTGATACAAGTAACATATCATGCCTCGCAAAGACTTCAATGTTTGGCCGGCGGTGCCCCGTTGCCGAGGTGTGTACCGACCATCACTCTACCCACCATATACGCTAATTTCCTTCTTATACCTTCTTTTCAACCGAATCATGCAGCAGATACATCAAGACATCGTAGCCGTTATTTCCGAACGTCGTCTCTGTTCCGGTTAATCAAGCCATCAGCACGTTCCCATGCGCCGTGAGACCATCTTGTCGTCGTTCCTGGAGGAATTGGAGGCCTGGATCAGCCGTACCGAGACTCCAGAGATGTGTTATGGTTTACTCCATGTATTCTATTGCTTTTAACACTATCTTGCCCATAGGTCCATATGCGGTCTTCACTATACTCGACATATTCACCCTCTCGCACCGTCTGACCAATAGCCTCCAAAGCTGCGCCATATCCAACCCGATTTAAAGCTTTCAAGGCGGTCATAATGCTTAAGATGGATGACCTTGGAGAAACGATCGAAGATGAATCAAATCATGTCTGGCTTACCGACGAATACCGTATGTGACGTCTCCGTGCTTCTGTATACTGCACCCTTACTTATGAGACACTGTAACGCTTACAGTACAGCTATCTACTAGATGTTTATCAAGCTGTATACGATACCTATATCATCTAAACACGAACAAACAAGCACACGATGTCGATATGTTGCACTTCAAACTCTCCCATCTCTCCCCATGCGTTCCGCCGTATCCATTCCGGATCGTACTATAGCTTGCAACACATCGACTTCATTAATTGAATCAACTCCTATCTTAAAAGCGATGCAAACACTGCTCTCAATCGGCGGCCGACATCTAAAACGCATAATCGGAACGACCTCAGCCTTGTGAAGGTTGAAGCATAGTAACTCGTAGGGCGTCCATATCACCGAAGAAGTTTGATGTACTCCTCACGCTGCGTAATTATGTTAAACCTTTGTCTTATATCCGCACGCTAACGCGATCTACTTCCTGTTGTAGCGGTGGCTACCTATGGGATACCCTAATCGAATCGCCGACACCAGAGCTCAGCGCTTAACACCCATATCGAAGACAGTGCAATATATTCGCATTCAGCGCGACCTCCAGAAACGTCGATTCATTCAACGTAGTATTTGATGAGAATGCGGTCATTCCAGAACGAGGCTATGTTGGGTGATACCTTCCGCACTGGTATACACTCTTCTCATCGCCTCATTAGTTCTTCCTTTTCTTGCTATCCCTTCTCCTTATCACCTCCCATCCCCTTTGCTGCTGTCTCAGTTGACGTTCGGGCGACCGCTGATACCATCACCAGCGTCATACTATGCCACATTTCAATTCGATAACCCTACTAAACTTCAGACGCACCAGACTATGTCCTTCTCGCTTCGCTTCGCCGTCAATCTCCCATCTCACCGCTATCTTCCATCCTCTTTGCTGTTGTCTTCTTCGATCTTTGACAGCCGCTATTACCATCTCCGTCCATCCAGTGTCACACCTTCTCACAACTCAACTCCCATTAACCCTACCAGATTTCGGACCACTCGC
Organism: Sphaerobolus stellatus SS14; assembly: GCA_000827215.1. Classification (NCBI taxonomy): domain Eukaryota; kingdom Fungi; phylum Basidiomycota; class Agaricomycetes; order Geastrales; family Sphaerobolaceae; genus Sphaerobolus; species Sphaerobolus stellatus. The sequence goes on along the minus strand of KN837123.1, from coordinate 482,116 downwards.
GACACTATGTCCCTCTCTCTTCGCTTCGCTATCTACCCCCATCTCCCCACCAGCTTCCATTCTCTTTGCTACCTGTCTTCTTCGACGTTTGATAGCCGCTAATATCTCTATCTGTCCAACATCGAATATCCTCGATCTGATGCGAGTCTTGCGTTCTGCAATCCCAATGATGTCCAGCCGTCGGACCCCCGATAATGAATTAAGCTCAATTTTGAAGATTTCGCAGCGGGAGAAGATAATACTGAGAGCGCTATGGATTGCGTGGGATGAACGAGATATATCTCAAATCGTTTATTAGGAGATATCTAAATATACAAATTATTATATCGAGGCATGTGTTCTAATGTGTTCTAATAAAGGGGGGCTATTAGATACAAGAAGAGGTCAGACTTACTAATGCGTTAAAATATTATTCAATGTTATCGCGTTATTCTGCATCGGCGTCGGCTCGTCTAGCTGGACATAAATAATTAACCCATAGTTGATGGAGGCTGTAGAACGGAAGGAGGTCGGCATATAACGTTCTAGGGGCAGGACAATAACGTGTAATGATGTTTAGCGATGGATGGCACTGGATCTGTGGAGATACGATGTTATATTCGACGTGGTTGGATTATGGCTAAATGACGATCCTGAATATAGAAGAGGCTAAGGCTACTCTCTTCCGGTTGTTAACCTTTCGTCTGCATGTAGAAGTATGAGAGAACATAATATAATCAGAATGATACGTATACTGCTAGCTAATACATTGGTAATTACGAGGGCTAACACACCAGAGTTTCTTTCCACCGATTCACAGCATTTCTATTCGTACTCCATGAGCCTGGAGGAGCTGCAGGCCCACTAATGTCTCCTTGCTGTTGTCTCGTGACCTGTATAACTCGCGTAATAATGATATCTAGATCCGTTGTATCCAACAGACGTGGCGGTGGCGCCTCGATTTAAGCCACTGGATATTGAAATCCTGCAGTAGCGAGGTCAGTAGAGCTTAACAAAGGCCTTGATACAGAAAATGAACGTCGGCGGCGGCGGACCATGGAGGTTTCTGCACTATGTATCTGTCGCAAAAATCCAAAGTGGGTCTTCAGGCTCGGTCAGGCCTGACCAGCTCATCAGATAGGGTTTGAGTTGGTCAGCCTGACGACGGTCAAAGCTTCCGGCTGGCTGGCCAGACTGGCCAGACTGGCCATGCATCCCAGGCAATCCCAGGTCTCGTCAGGCAGTCTCAGTTAGTCTCAGACTATCAAGGCTGATTAACACCTCCCATGTCTCAGTTTATGTTATAGGGTACTAATGGCTGCTATTAAATATAACGATACATGTATAATTGTTGAAATCATATCATATATTATTTATTACGCTAAAGTACAAAGGTTCTATCAATCATAATAGTAATATTAAGCCATCTCCCATCTCTCTTGAAGCGGCATAGCTTCATCGATAAATCACTTGCAGCAGGAAATAGTCAATAACTATAAACAAAACCAATCTGATACACTCACATAGTCGCTGTGTATCATCCACTATACTTTTCCCATTCAGCTACTATAAACCTAAAGCGTGAAATGAGAAAATTAGAACGCAATAGTAGCACAACTCTCAATCTGGTACATACCAAGGTTTGTTTGGAGGCTCGACGTGTCACCTGAACAAACATAGAATTTAGTCCACAATTGGTAATATACCAAGATAAAGCAACCTACAAGGTTTGTTTGGAGGCGAGACATGTCACCTGAGCAAACATAGAATTAGTCCACAGTTGGTAAATATACCAAGATATAGTAACCTGCATGGTTTGTTTGGAGGCGCAACGTGTCACCTGAACAAACATAGAATTTAGTCCACAATTGGTAAATATACCAAGATAAAAGTAACCTACAAGGATAAGTTATAAGACACAAAGCTCGGCATATGCTTCAAAAGACATGGAGTAGTGTATCTAAGATATGATCAGTAGATACCAAAACATAATACGGCAGCGTAACATACCAAATGACTCCTTAGTACTGCACAAAGACATAAGGATATCCAGAAAAGATAGAAATAAAGAATATTAGTCCTATGAATGCAATGGAGAGACAATAGACGTACTTCTGTGTTCTTCGTAGATGTCACTCATGAGTGCAGCTTTGCGTGAAAACCCTTGATTAATGGATTATATCAATATAAACAGCGGCACTCACCGAGGGCCTACCATTTGTGCATATAGGGCGACGGAGCTCACAGAATGTCGTCCTTGTTGTGAAAAATACGTTACCCAGCAGGGTACTAAGCATAATATATGATAGCATGCTGTACCATTGATACCACACAAGTTATTATTTGAAAGTTTGCAGGCTGGAGAGAACTCACAATAGTACAGACCGAATCTACCATAGTCAATCCAATCTCAATCCTGAGACCCGATATACCTTGCGTTAGTGACAAGCGTCAGACAAACCAAGCTGTAACGACATAATAGTGACTCACATAGACAAAGAACACTCAAGGTCACATATAGAGACTTGAACAATTGGGAAAGAAAAGAGTGAAGATAGATGAAGAGAAGGTGTAGTAGTTGAGGGACATGGTGGTTCGAGATGAAGATTGAGTATATACATTATATGTGCAAGTTAAACCGCGCATGTGCGCGTGTGCGTGTGCATGTGTGTGCATGTGCGCACGCACGCGTAGGCCTGCATGTGCGACCCGGCGACCTGCTCCAGAAGGGATCGGTCAACCAGGAAATTAAAAATGTCACGTGACCTACAAATAGAAACAAACAACGCGGTTTGCTTAAATCGGGAAGCAAACCAAATGTCACGTGATATCCAAATAGCAACAAACAACGCGGGTTGTCCAACCACCCTCACCTCGCTGTTTATGCCTGCTACCTCTTGCAACATATCCGCAATAATATGAGCTCGTCCTCGCCACATCCTGGGCTCATAAGCCTCTTAGAACATGTTAGCGATGACATGATCATTGAATTTCGCGAAAAGGTAACTGTCAACGCGCTTCGAGAAGCATAGAAGCTCACCCGAACTCAGCAGTATATACCTTCGCACCTTCTCAAGTCGTGTCCCGACGCGTATACCATTGCAAGAGCGCATAAATGGGTAGATTTCGACAGGTTTTCCGCTTTTGTCGCAAAAAAATACCAAGCTATGTCCCCTGCGAAGCCCATTCCTACCCGAAAACGCGTCCAAAGCCCTTCATTAGACTCTTCAAGTGAGCTACCGGAATTCTCAAGCCCCTTGACATCCCGCCAATGGCAGAAAAGGAGCCGGACAGCCACCATGACACGGTTGACACCTGTCAACGATGATGATACTCGGATACAGGCTAGCGACACGTTAAATATATCTCAACAGGGCATTTACAGAGCTGAAAATAGCGAGTTTTATAGTTATTTTCCTTAGAAAATATTCTCACAGTTTTTCTCTCTGTTTTAGGTCATTCTGATGTGTCTGAAGGCTCTATTTATTTCCCGTCCACCCCCGTAGCCTCCTCAACTGCTGTTAGTAGCAACCAATCTCATCAAGAATGCATTTCCGATGCATCAAATTGTGATTCTAATGGGGATATTGATATGTTGGAGCCGCAGATCAAGCCCACACGGTGACCAATAAGAGGATTGAAGACCCAACGCATTGCAGAGGGATTAATTCAGATCACACGCCAGGTTTGGGTCCATGATGTGAAGTCAATCATTGAACCTTTCGAAAATTGGCCCATTTCGACGGATCCGAATCACACTGTTGCTTATTTCCTGGATCTTTCCAACTCACCGAAGGGATTTTTAGATGCCAAGGGCAAGCAAATGTCGATGTCTGCAATAATCAAGGATGCGGTGCGTGTCATTTATTTTAATCAGATTTTTGTCTTATCTCTTTTGGTAGTGCACCGACTCCTGGGGTAGGGGAACTGGCGGTTCCCTTAAATACCCCACTAAGGTTACGTATTTGGGAGATATTCCCTGTCAAAAAATTGCGCAATTTTGTTCAGGTGTTTGGACATGCTCTGAGGTCGAGAGAAATTTGTGGGAGGATGTTAAACGCTATGAATATGATTTCTCAGAATTCCAGAAGATGCATGAACTGATTCAGAACTTGAATGAGGAGGAGGCTCGATCAATTTTTGGCCAAACTGCCACGTTTGTATTTCTTTTTTTTTGTTAAATAATTTTGCTGATGTATTTCCGCCAGGTTTTTCAACAGTCAGATCAAACGACGCTGCCTGTTCAATGAAGGTCGTTGCAAGGGAACTCCTATATTACAGAAATTAGTGAAGGTATTTCTGAAACTCTCCTATTATAGTTTTCTTACTGACTTTTTATACAGCTGACTATCGAAGGGAAGCTTTATTGCATCAGCTGCTCAGAGTGGAGTCCGTCCTCTGACAGATTTTCCCACACTTTCGCCTCTATCCCTTCATATGTGCAAGATGACATATTGAAGAAGTTCTTCGACACTCACGAACCACAGACCCTGGGAGAAATTATTGGAGAAGCTATTCTTGGGCCATGTGGGCTTGCCATATCACCTCGCATTGGTCAAAAATTAAAGCAATGCCGTGAGTAATTTAAATTTCATCAGACTTTTTGAAATTATCAACTTACCATGGATTTATTCAGCGCATGTTCATGTTCGCGATGGCAAACTTGTTCGTGGGGGAATTGACTATCGTCCTTGTTCCGCAAAAATAACGATCTACTGCCCAATCGACCAGAATATCCGCAAGGCTATAATTATCCCTGCGGCGGGACAGCCACATAGCCATCCGAGCTTCCCTCGCTCGAAATTAACATACGACGCCAGGATTGCTTACACAGAGGCCATTCAAACGCTGGGAGTTGGGGGTGTGACAGTTGAAAAGGTTGACCAAGGTGAGAGTATTATTATTGCTAGTAAGATTCTGCGTTATTTGGTTTTTTTCTTTATAGCTCGAACTACCATGGCTATTTTTGGTGGGAAGATTCCTCAAGCAGTATTTCCAGCCCTTGCCAATTCTCGCATGAAGAGTGAGCTCATTGCTCGCCAGAAGAAAAAGAAATATGCTGCTGGTACAGGATTCATGGGTAAGCATAATTCCAACGGTTACAAAGAATTATTCTGACAATTTGTATTTAGGGGTTATGGCCCGATATCGGGAGGACCTGAAATTGCCCATTGAAGAGCGATATATACACTACATCAGTACTGTACCTAGCGAGGATGGTGAAGGTGATATTGAGCTTATTGTCACTATGAATCCTCGGTTAGCAAAATTGGTGCATTCGGCACGTGCTACATTGCATGATACAACATATAAACGTGTCTTCGGATTGCACAATGAGTGGGAAGTGGTGCTTTGGGATGAGAAACATTCATGCTGTAAATATTTTTCAGTTATCTTGTGTATTGCGCTCACTGTTAATAATTCGCTTTTTTTCCCTTTGCTACAGGAATTAATATTTCACGCTTATATTGCAACCGCGAGACTCGACAAGCCTATAGGCTTATGTGGTTGGCATACTTCGAGACAATTGAACGTGTGACAGGGCAGAAATTATTTATTAAGTTCTTGCATTGTCGAGGTAATCTGGCCATGATATTAACAGATGGGCACGCTGGTCAGGCACTAGGCTTAGGCGATGCATTGATCCAAATGAATGATCCCGAAGTCAGTCTTCTTAACATCAGGGATGCCACAGAAATTATACAGTCTATTTTGCGGACTTGTGATATCCATTGTGTCCGGTAAAGTGCATTCTTACAGCTCCTTATGACTTCCCACACTAATATTCATTTTCATAAAAATTAGGAAACTTAATCCGCTAGCAGCAATAGTTTCTCAGTCGGATTTTGATTATATTCGAAGTTTTCAAACAATTACATCAGACGTGGAGATGGATAAATGGTGTGAATTTTGCTCTACACATCCAGAAAAGAAGGTTCGCGGTATGTGATGGCTTCACTATATCTATTCCATAGTGTGTTAATTTTAGGACAGATTGGTATGCGAACAAGGCGGCAAATAAATGGTATTTGCCTTCCCTGGTTCAATACCTGTCGAAGATCCCTCCGTATGACTGGATCACTAATCGTGGAGACACAAACTTGAAAGAGTCATCACATCCAGCTACAAATCGCTTTACGGGAATAAATCTATCACTCATGGAGGCTATCGAAGGGTATGTTCTTTTCTGATGCCATGAAATTTTCTATTAAAAGTTCTACAGTGCTGAGGAACTGGACGAGATCATCGCAGACAAGCTTGACATCGCAGATGCAAACTGCATGCCGGTCCGCCAGCACAATACCCTACAGGAGCGTCTCACGAAGAATGTCGGCCGTGCAAATTCCCGTGCCAAAAAGAACCACACGACAAACGAGGCTCAGCTTGAGTTAGACACGCTCAATAAGCAGATCAAGGACTTAGGACAACAAAAGAAGGATTTGGAACAACGCAAGAAGGTGATTAAACATGCTAATGGCGTGCGAGAGCGCCGACCTGGCATTGCCACCAAGGGCAAATTGGTCCCTTCGCCGATTCCTTTACAGGGGGCTGAAGGATGTGATCTCGAAGCTCCATCAAACGGAATCCTTAGCACTGGCCAAGAAGCGTCGCTTTTACTCAATCACAACCATGCAGGACCTCCAAACAATTTTGCTGCTCTTGGATTTGAGCACTTTGATCCTGATCTTGAGCCGCCCTCACATCCTCTTCCCATGGAGCCAACTGATCTATTCCCTTCTTCTACGGCACCACCAGCTTTTCACTATAGCTTCAACTTTGATATGTAAACATATTTGTATACTTAATTATATCACATGCAAAATATTATTTTAATTTAATTCAACTATTTTCGACACACCGTTCAGATATACCGGGATCTTAAGTTAAGTTGCCGACTTGCACACACATGCTGGGACGACCGAACTTGCACACATTTCGTTACCCCTCATGAAGATTGTATGAACCAAGTTCGAACCTTCCTGAAACTGCTGCAGAGCCAAGCTCCCTGTCTGGTTTATGGTGACGTATGAGCCTTCCTTCAAAAGGCTAATCTATTATTATACTCTTTTTGGTTTGTTGAAGGCCCTCCGTTTACTGACCACGATGTGTTAGGAATAGAGAAAAAGTGAAATTGATTCTCGTGCATTGTTCACAGTGGTTTTCAACTCTCCTTGCCAAATGTCAGACAAACATGATGGCTCTAAGCTTGAGGACAACGGCTGTAGCTCCCCGGGTCTCAATTCACCTTCCCATGAATCTTCATCTCAACCAAGTTACTATCAACAAGCCCAGTCGTACCCGTACCACTATTATGAATACTCTCCTGTGTCTTCACCCAGCCCAGTTACCCAGTCCAATGGGTTACTTCCTGGGAATCAAAGGAAGGAGAATCTCAAGGAGGTAATACCTGGCAGCATAGACAATGAGCAGCCGATTATTGGCCCATTGAGAAAGGTGAGTGTGCATAACATATCTCATTAATGTTCTGGAAATTGATATACCTTAGAATCCTTGTAGACATGATGCCTTGTCTGCCTCCAAACATTCAAGCAACAGCCCTGATTCCCAACTAAACAACCCTGACATAAAATGATGTCGATCAGAAGCCCCTTCTACGATCCGAGGAATAAGTCAAGAACTCACAGATATTCACATAAAATTTGAAGAACTCTCGAATAGCTTGAAGGGAACACGGGAGGAGCTGCACTCTGGAAATGATAAGGTGGTGGAGGAATTAAGGAGGATGAATCAAGTTAGTCAGAGGAGTATTGAGATTATCATCGCATTATTGCAGGAAATTCCCAGGAAATTGTAGCATTCAGAATGTTACCAAATGACTTGTTTTATTGGTATCAAGTCCTGATCCCTATTTTGTTTTATTTCGATTTTATTTCATTTTCCTTCGGACTCCGTTTCAGCTATATTTGTTATTCATCTTTGATTTCATTGGTTCTTGATTATTTGTATTATTTTCATTTGTTCTCTTATTATTCTCGGACTCCGTCACTCCTTACCATTCATTATTCTTCAGACTCCGCTTTTCTTTATCTCGCTTGTTTCTCATCGATGCCAAGCATCAATTATGATTTCACGTGTTTTATGTTCCACATGACTTTTACGTTATATTCCCATCGGCCTCCGCTTTATGTTATCGCCAGCCAACTACACTCATTTATGCTTTTCCTTTATCTGTTCCATCTCCGTGACCCTGACTATTTCCCCATTTATCTTCGGGCTCCATTTTAGTATAAATAGCCTTTATTGTATTATGGTTCGGCAGTCAGAAATCCACTTCGTTTATCTGTTAACTCACTCCGGCCTCCGTCTGCCTATCTCTATTCTCGTTTCGCTACACTCGGCCCTCGAGTATCTCACAACCGATCTGTTTGAGACAACGATCGTACTCCGAACCTCTGTTCATCTGGACTCCATTCCGAAATAAGGACAGCACATACGGTTAAGGGCGCAACATATAAGTTGAAGCCAAGTCCTTTCAGTTATATCATCCGGACTCCGAATTACTTACTTTGTTCTACTATATCCGGAGTCCGAAATCACTCCTAGATACCAGGACGTAACACATGGTATCCTCCTCCTCTTCTATGCCAGCTTCTTCTCCATCTCCCCCATTCATTTCTTCATTGTCTTCTATGGCTGAATTATTCCCTTCGTCCTCTTGTTCCTCCTCTTGTCCTGAGGCTTCAAGAAGGTCTTCATCAATGAATTTCAGGCTGTCAGGTCTCTCATTGTTCTTTCCACTCATGCTGCCATTAGGATTACCAGAATATGTGTTTGGATAGAGTTCCTGATTCCATTCTTCTATCAAGCCAATTGCAAACTTCTTCTTCAACTGAAGGCCCTCAGTGATAAGTCTTAAATATAACTCAAAATCATCGAAATATGGAATCTTGGTTCTTGCACCGATAGTTTGGAAATTGTCATCTGCAGATGCTGCAAACCACACCTAATCATAGTCAGAAACATATATTTGATTACAGCTGTTGCCAGTACCGAAGGCGGAGTTCGAATTCAATGCTAAACGCGCACAAATGTGTCTCGAGAAAGAACATCTTATATCTCACCACCCCGGGAGAGTTATGTCCTCAAACTTTTTATGGAATATATTGGCATATGGGGCAATCGAATCTAGTATGTATCCCGGGTTTACAAGCCATTTACAATGACATTGATTTTGACACTAGATGCCTTGCTTCTCCTTGATTTCACAGCCAATTCTGCTCTTCTTAGGGTTCAAATTAGTCCGCCATCTCATTTAATATAATTATGGATGAAATTTTATACTATGTTTCCAAAAAATGTCAATATCACATACCACCATCAACAGAGCAAGGTGCAGTAGGACTAAGATAGAAACGGCTCGGGACAAACAGAAATCAAGATATGACATAACTTGAAAGTTCTCTACTGTTGCATCATGTCAATTACTTCCATCTTGAGCTGCTTCACTTGTGCACATGACTATTCTGAGTATGACATAAAGTGAGAGCGCATGCTCCCTCACTTTATGTCATTTGCTTCCATCATTGAAATAATCTGATCTTCCTTAAATTCTAGAGCTTATAGGTATTAAACATTAATTTACTCAGGCTGTTCTCTTTTAATATTATAACTGTCCTCATGTGAGTATAAGTATAATTAGCTCAAACAACATCAGTGACAGTTGTCACAGTTTCACGTCTTGTTCTGTGTTCAAGGCTTCAAGCTGACAGTGCTTACTGCTGCTAGAGTCAACATGCCTCGGGTTGTTCTCCAAGATCAAAGGAAACGCAAGTGTTATGAGTATGCAATCAGGAAGCATGTCATACACTTGCGATACAAGCAGGAGAAGACTATAGATGAGATTGCCTTAGATCTCGACATGTCCCGCCGTACAGTGGAGAGGATCTTACATCTTTGGCGAATGACTGGAGAAGTTGTATCTCAAGGACAAACATACAATGATTCTAGAGCAAAAATCCTTACTGATAAGGAGATGAAGGTGAGATTGAATATTTCTTGTCTCTGAGACTGACTAATCTTACGTGCAGGTTTTGGTCGAGTATGCAACAAGATGGCCAGACATGTACTTAGATGAGCTCCAGCAACAGCTCTGTAAGCAGCATGGGGTGATTATTGGCTTGTCCACTCTCTGGAGGATGTTGAAGAGCCTGGGATTGACCTGTAAGAAGGTACAACTGCTCTAGCATGTTCCCTCAGATTCTGTAGTTCTTACCTCTTGATTCAGTTGGCACATGTTGCAGCAGAGCATAATGAAGATGTATGCAACCACTATAGGTTCGAAATTGGTGCAGAAGCACCCAATCACCTTGTTTTCGTTGATGAAAGTTGTATTGACTGTCGAACATCATATCATTTGAAGGGATGGGCACCACGAGGCAAGAGAGCAATTATATCCAGTAAATTTATGCAAGGACAAGGGTGGGCAACTAACTATTGGCATGATTACCGATGGTAATATTATTTAGGTATTCACTCCTTCCTGCACTGTGTAGTGATGGAATCATTTATGCCAACATTCGAAAGGGTGCTTACAATGGCCCAGCCTTCATCCAATACATTGAAGATTTGCTGGACCATATGAATCCATAGCCTCAACCAAAGAGTGTCCTTGTCATGGATAATTGTGCAATCCACCACATTGAAGAAGTTATGGAGCTCTGTGAGGAATGATAAGTAGTATTAGCTTCCAACAAGATATTTCCTAAAATATATTAGCGGTGTTCGTTTGTACTACCCTCCACCCTATTCTCCAGATCTAAACCCAATTGAGGAGTCCTTCTCTTATGTCAAATCTGTTCTTCGCTGTCATGGTCAGCACTTCCAGATGGCACTGCAGGGCAAGAATGAGATCGCCGTCCATGGCTTTATTTACGCAGCTCTGGCAACAATTACTCCTGACTTGGCACGAAGTTGGATGAACCATTCTGGATACTGGTAGTGTAGCCGTTAGTGTTTTTGAAGGTCTATCCTTGTATGCCAATCAAGTTTGTTTCTGAGTCAGTTTGACCAATGTATCTGTGTGTTTGTTATAAGATCTAGAACTGAATAATATTAGGTGTCAAGAACATATTATTAACTACTTTATTGAGTCCGATGATAACACTTCTATCTACAAGTAGTGGGGGGGAGTCCATTTCTATATGCATGAAAAAAGCAGAGTCTAGATGGGTTGATATAAGCGGAGCAACTTGAACAATGACATAAAAAGAGAGAAATGCTTTTCAGTATTTTTTCTTTTCCTATTATGAGCCCGTCAGAAAATAGGATGTAATGAAATATCATGAAAGTGGCAAACTCATCAAAGGTCGTGATTTCATGAAGGTCATAAATATCATAAAGCATCATGGAGGAGGGATAATGCAGTGAACGGAATAGGAAACATGAAAAGAAAGTCCAGTTATTCTTTCATACCTATAGTGCTGACAGATATGAAATTCACATGAAGGCAAATCTCATATCCTTCAAGGCTTCAAGGAGGTGTGGAAAAAGAATACCCCGTTCCCCCATGTTGAGGCCACATTCCTTGATAATGCAATATTTGCTGTAGCTGGCAAATACGTCAATTCCAATATCCAGACAGCATTCCTTCTCTAGTTTCTGGAATAAACCTTCCCAGCCGGTAAAGCGACCTTCTTTGTTCCTGATACCGTCAAGCCAATCCCTGACTGTTGGAAGGAAGCTCTTTCCTATCACAGGGATATCCTCGCTTTCTGAAACCTCAGGAACTTCTGCGATCTTTTCCTTTCTGGAGAGGCTGATATGTGATTCCGAGACCATAGTGGCAGGGACAGTATGGCCACGTGTGACAATTGGACTGCTATCAATAGCAGGAGGAGCACTAGTGAAGTGTGCCTTCTGATGGCGAATAGGCTCAGAACTGAGGTCTGACTCATCATTCCCAAGTGGTGTGCCGAGTGGATAGAACCATTCAAAGGAAGTTGTCTGTGGTGGAAGCCAGAGTGATGCCGTGTTGCTCTGCTATTAGAGAAAAATATTGTTAGTTGCATAGTTGCAATGTAGCTATCAGTTATTATCTGACTTACCAGGCCATTGACCCAGAGTCATAAATGGTTGAAATTGACAAGTTTACATTTGGAATTCCTGTCAGGGAAGCACCATTTTGCAGGTCCGCATGTTCGGCAGCTCTTGAACATCTCCAGAACTGTCTTCTCCACATTGCAGTATTCCGCATTGTACTTGATATGTTGGGTGCTCCTCTCATCGTCATCTGATCCATCAAGGTCAATAACCTCACCCTCATCATCACCAAGCCAGTCTGTTGCAGGTGCTTTCTTCACACGACCGCCTCTGACTGAGGGCTTCTGCTTCTGCTGGCTACCTGTCTTCTTCTTCTTTTTGGCTAATGCCTCCACAAGTTCTTGTAAGAACTAAAGAAGACATTCATAATGGTAGCTTTATAGTGAAATGCAACAGACTTACCGTTTTAGGATCGAAGCTCAGCTCAATCATCGCATTTTCACCTTGCTTCTCTATCTCCACCTTGTACAGTTTCTTCACAAGCCCCCAATCTTGCTTGTCATCCAACCCATATACAAGGCTCTTCTTCTTATCCTTAGAGAAGTGTGCAAAAATATTGGGATGTTTGTGACTTGGAACTTCAATGGCCCTTGCAGTCTGAAAGATCCTATCATGTAATTCCTTGAAGGACAGGCTTGCATCAAGATTGACCTGAGTCAAGACGGTCTCTTTGTTCCTGATGGAAGGGACCTGGAAGCAGAGATCTAGAAGTGAGGTGAGTAATTGTCATTGAGATAATGGAAGAATACTTACCAGCAACAATGATAGGCACAGGTTCCTTCTTTGACGAAGGTTTGACCTTCACTGCAGCTTTCTTCTTCCCCTCCTTTCGTTTCCCTGTTGCAGTGGACTTCAGTTTCTTGTTGAGAACGTCATCACCAGAGGAAGAAAAGGTATCCTCTTTGGAGTCCATTATGGTAATTGCGTTAGCCTTCTTCGTGCCATTTCCTTTATCAGTTGATGACTTGGATTTCTTTCTAATAAGTTCAGCAGCTGAAGAAGGGAAGGATTCCTCATCTGATTCCATGGCCATTTTGTTTTTGTTGGAATGGCTTTTGTGCTTCTGAGGCACCAAAGACTCCTCTTCATCACTAGAATCCCCAGAAACGACCTGAGGGCTGGCATCCAAGCTCATGGAGTCCTTGTTACTGGCCATCTCCTTGTCATCTTGCTCCTCAGGCTCAGGTCCAAGCTCAAAGTCTAAATCCTTTCCTGCAGCCTTATTGACTTCATAACTAATATATCCCATTTCTTCCTCATCAGTTCCATTCTGCTCCATAACCTCAGGAACTGGTGACAGACCTGTTGTCTTGGTCTTGGATGGCTTCTTAGTTCTCTTCACAGCTTCTTGGGTTTTTGCAGATGGACGACGTGCTCGGGGACCATCCCTAATCACAGATGGATCAAGAACATCCCGTTTATGTGTAGGAGCAGGCTTCTGAGTGATATCCTTAGCTTTGCTATTGTTCTTTTTCTTCATGGTGATGTAGAACAATGAAGATGATCATCACGCATAGGAACTTGTGACACAGTGATGTGATCCACTGCAGCCTTTGTACTAAACAGTTGAATGATTACAGCAGCTATGCACTTAGATCTTGTATAAAGATATTCTTTAATGTTGGTATGAATTTAATATGAGATATTAATGCTTCTATGAGTGACATTCGTGACTGCAGGTCACTATACAAATCCTGAGGAACATCAAAAGAAACAGCTGTTTGGAATGCCTGAAAAGCTGCTATTAGCAGGAAAAAAGTATGGGATAATCATATAGGTATATATAACATATTTTCGATGAATTTTGCAAGCTGTAGACTCCGTATTTCCTGTGAAAAGCAGCATATACTGGTGGAAATTGATATTTTATTAGAAGCATCTAGTGGTAATTTAAGTACATAGAAGCCTTGCCCCATTATAGAAGAACCCAAATCTAAAATTTCCAGCACTAACTCGCAAGCGTTCACAAGATACAAGATATTCTTTCCAAAAGGTTATTTCAAGGATGGAGGCAAACTTCAGACTCCGCCTTCGGTACTGGCAACAGCTGTAATGGCTAGGTTGACTCACATATATTGCACATGCAGCTATTGCAGCCGGTGTAACTGACTCGACTCCCCAAAGCCTGTCCAATGTTGAACACTTTCCAGCACCTGATCCATTGACCGATGAGGGCCCTTGTAAAAGAGCCTTGTAAGTCTGAAATAAGATTGTTAGAAATAACTTCTGATAAAAGGAATAGAACACCTACTCTAATCAAATAAGAACTTCGAAATATTTTGTTACGGTCATGGCAGCCAGAATAATCCTTGTACAAGATCTCACAAAAAGGATCATAATGACCTTCTAATGGTTTCCAACCAATAAGACTCCCAAAGTTGTTGAAACGAGTCTTGGCAGATGTGAGATCCCTGTTCTTGTAGTCAAGTATGGCTGGTCCAATTTCAGTATGCACACGGGTGCTACCATTTGACTGTTGTACGTTCATTTCCCTGTTAAAATTTGTAATTATATCAGTTAGATGAAAAAGGTCTGAATTGATGCATGATGACTCACAATGCTATGAAAGGCATCCTCCTTCAAGACACCATGCCACTTCTCAGGAATTGCCTCCAGTAGATTGTGAAATTGGCCATGACACTTACTAGCCATGTCTTTGAATTGGTCCATAGGGTCATATTCATCGCAATCACAATAGAAGCTAAAAGTGTACTGTCCATTGCGAACCCATAATCCGGACATAATGGTAAACTTTGCAGCCAGCTTCTTGATCTCAATGATATCAACTTTGGCGAAAGGTTGTTTGTTTGTTTTATTTTTCCTTGCTGACATGCTTTCTTCACTGTTCTCCTTGTCCACTAGCTCTCTCTCTTTCTCTTTATTGGCAGCTCATAGCTGGTTCTTCTCTGCCTGGACCTGTTGAAGAAGCTTCCCAATAACATGTCAATATGGGATGTATGTAATAGAAAGACTATGTTACTCACACGACGAAGCATGCTGGGAGAAAGATTCTTCATAAAACAACTGATATCCTCAGGTTCCGAGCTTGCATTGCTATCATCTGAGCATGAGATGTGGTCACCGGAGTCATAATGTGATGTGTGGCTATGGGGCTTGGCACAAGGCAGTGCATGGCATTCATGGTGGTCAGAACGCAACTTGTGGCTATCACTGTGAGGCATAGTGAGAGTAGAGAGTACATTGTAAGTAAGAGTGAGAGAGACAATGTTTGTGCACTGTTTGAACCTGAACCAATCCCTCTTGAATATTCACTTTTACTTATACTTTTCAGGTAAGTGCACTATTTTTGGAGGCCAGCATCATTGATTCCGGGAATAGCATATGACTTCTGTGTTCAGCTTGTTCCGGTAACTTTGAGAACAAGACAAAGGAATGCATATGGTATGTAGATACATATAATATGTATATAATTCTCATATTTCATAACCAGCAGACCATTCCTCTTTGTGCAATTAATATTTCTTTGCACATTCATAGTGACTATAACACTGGTATATCTTTTAGTTCACACCTAAACTAACTGAACTCAGTTTTATAGAGTAAGGTAGTATACAGGTGTAGGTTAAAAAGATATATGCCGGCACCTAATGCACTGGCATACTAAATACAGCCGGTTGTGGACACATAGGGTGTCCACACTAATAATAACTACATCTTGTGATGTAGTGCCTATAACTAATATATATCTTAGTTATTATATATATATATATATATATACACATTATAGTATTATATACATGTATATACTGATATAACAGAATATCTCTGTTACATCCTCCCTGGCTGACTGCTACTAGCAGTCAACTATAGATGTCATCCAGCTCAGGATCAACATCCATATGACTCTCATCAGTGAGAGTCTTATTGGCACCTACTGATGGTGGTGCTATGTCCCCAGTCTTGGGTTCACCGTGGGGAGGTTCTTCTTCATAGGGAAGAACCGGTTCAGGGACTTGGTTGTAACTATCCAAGTCCGCATCCAACCTTTGATGGCTGGATTCACCAGTTTTCACTGGTGTGGGCGCATGCAATGATAGCCATGACTGCAGAGAGCCAGTCACGGGTCGCTTGCCCTTTGGGTGGGCAGGCAGTCACAGAGTGAGGTGCATATATGCCGCACGCTCACTACCTGTGCGGCTGCAAGGCCGTTTGGCTTCATGCTGAATTATGTATGGAATGATTCGGCCATAGATCTGTGTTCTGGTTAGAACACAGTGTTCCAGGACCAGCGCTAGAAAGTCTGGTCCTCTCAGCTTACTGTTGCCTGATATAACTTAACTCTGCCATAGATTCAGGCTTCTCCTCAAGCTCGTGCATTCTTAAACAAGATGTGTGAAGAAGCAGGAATCAAACCCAAGGAACTCCAGCTGTGGGTATGCACCCATTGGGGATCACTGTATAATTTCTTCGGGACACTATTATATCTTCGCCCAGTATGTTTTATGCTTATGATATTCTTTTCATTGAAGACTTATGTTTTATTACAGGCTTTAGAAAAGTTCGTCAACCTTGCTGACAACAGTGATGAAGTCCCTAACCTCTGCAAGAAAAAATATGCAAATTTTAAGTTGAAGAGAACCGAATGGACTCTAATTGAACTCATGCACAAAGCCCTTGGGGTATGACAATAATGACTATTGCACTTATGCCAGAGCTGACTCTTTTATAGGAAATTTATTCCGCTACACAATCCTTTTCATCTGGTGAGAAGCCAACTCTTTTAATGGGTATCCCGATACTTGAATATCTTCAACACTCATGGGAGACATTCGTTGGCTTAGACAAGTTTAAACCTATCCTCCCTAGACTGGAAGCTGGACTCATAAATCTGAAGAAGTGGTATAATAAAACCGACAACAGTCGGGCCTATTTTATTGTCATGGGTACATGTGACCTTTGAACTTTAGAATCTCTCTAATAGTTTTATAGTATTGAATCCAACGTCAAAGCTAGCATATGTTGAACAACACTGGGACAAAGAATGGATCATCATCAGGCAGGAACAGCTTGAGGCTGTGGTATGTTAGTATCTTCAACATCTCGACACATTGCTAATACTACTACAAAGTTTGATGACTATTACACTGCTCCATTACCACCTCCCCAGCCATCCATGTCTGTCAATGCACCAAAGCAAGGTAAGATTATCCTATGCACATCTATGTAATTATTAATGTTGATTTAAGGTCTCCGAGAAAGGGTTCCTATGCCCTTGAATGGAAGCAGGCTGCTGTTCAGGGCAGGCTCCTTGCTGAACATTCAGAAAGGACTCCGCGACAGGAACTGGAAGAATATCTAAAGTCGCAGTTAGAGGCCGAGTGCAATGACGTTGTTCATTGGTGGGGTGTAAGTAATGTTAATTCCTGTACTCACAGGCTGATGTTGATTCTCTTCTTATTGTGCAGCATCACCAACAGCAATATCCAACATTAGCGAAAATTGCACGGGACTACTTGCCCATCCAAGGTTCTTCAGTGGCCTCCGAATGTGCATTTTCCAGTGCAGGTATTACAGGCACTGACCGTCGGAGTAGGCTTTTGCCTACGACCTTTGAGGCACTTCAGATCCTCAAGTCTGGGTATAGGAACAGTTTCATCTCTGCTGCTGTTGATGCTAATAGGACTGTATTTGCTCGGGATGAGGAGAACATAGAGCCATTTTAATTAGTGTAGTTTTCGAAGTATTATCCAGTACAGAATATAATTTTATTTATTCAGTTCATTATCTGTTCAAACTGGTTTTGAGAATGAACTGAACTGCTCGAACTGGTCCTGAATGGTTTGGCTCAAAACAGATGAACTGAACTGATTGAACTGATGGTTCAGTTCATGGTTCAAAAATTTGGTCATGAACCGGACCAAACCGAATCGCAGCAACACTATTTGTAAAACTTCCTTCCACTTTCATCCATAGACTTATAGTATATAAGTACATGTACCTTAGCTAGTTTTCTCCAGTCAGAAATTAACCTTATAGATCTATTGTATATCCTTCCTATACTCAAGCCTAGTGCTCATTCTTTTCTATACACTCAGACCTCTATTACCTCCAAACCAAATACAAACCTTCAAGATCAATTCTGAACTTCACCTCGAAACTTTGATCTTACTCTGAAGTCCTACCTTCATTCAGAACTTCAGTATTCGAATCCACTCTTATATTGTTGGTCCTAATCTGTTTCAAATTAAGGACATGTACATTTTGAGAAGGTGCAACCCACGATGTTGAAGCCAAGTCCTTCAGTTCTAACCCTTTGTTCTTTAGTGTGACTTCATTCATTACTTCAGTCATGCTTTGGAACCCTTCATTAAGATCAGCCCTTCACAGTATTAAACAATTTGCTGAACAAACAAAGTGGAATATAATGGCAACACATGAGGCCATTATAACAAGTCACATTAAACAAACAGTTAATGCGAATAAGAGACAGAGACAAGGAGAAGAATATTCCTCTGGTGACTTGGTATATTTAAGTACCAAGAACCTGAACCTACCCAAGGGTTGGGCTTGTAAACTTTTACCGAAGTTTATAGGACCTTATAAAGTCCTGGAAGCTCTGAATGAGAGCTCCAATGTCGTACTTGAACTCCCTGAAGAGCTCAAGGCTACAAAGATCCATGTGACCTTTCACAACAGTCTTATTAGGCCACATATACCTAATAATGATACTTGGTTCCCAAACCGAGAAGCCAAAGCATTTTATAACTTTGGTAAGGATGACAAACAGGAATGGTTTGTTGAGGAGATCATTGGGCATGAGTGGACCAATGATGGATTACAATTGAGAGTCCAATGGACTCTAGGAGATGTCACCTGGGAGCCACCTTCAGGTATAAAGGAATTGGAAGCTCTAGATAGGTATTTAGAGCTTCGCAGTGTCAAGTGACCATGTGATCTTCCTAAACTAGGAAGCTGAAGGAATAATTCCCCAAGAAAGAGGAATTAACATGCATATATGCATGCATATGCACATCTAGTGTAACCCACGAGGGTAGCACACAGTGTAACTAGCATGCCGCTGCCTTATAATAGCTCTAAGACAATATAATACCCCAATAATGAGGTATTATTGTGCATATATGCACATATATGCCCATTTATCACCATATGGGTAATAATAGACTGACTCATCATATGAGTTGCCAGAGATAAGATTAAACAATAATTAGTTTAATCAGAGGCAAATGGATCCTCCATCAGCACTGATGTGATCAGTGTCACCTGGCATTCGGCCATGGTGGAGAATAAAAGACTCTGCGCATGCATGCCTGGCATCTACAACTCAGACCCAAACCATGTGCAGGTAGTGACCACCTCACTACCATAAGCCAAGCAGACTCAGAAATGAGTCTACATGCCAGCAGCAGTAATGTTGCTGAATTATTGTCATGTTTTCGTGATCAGCAATCCAAACACAATGAAAATCACATAGAGGTAGGCGCTGTGCTCAGTGTCTGCTTCGTTAACTACCTGAAAGGGTGTGACAGCTGCTCTACATATGTAGAGCATCTATTAGCAGACATTGAGCAACATCTTGCGCAGTTCTCACTCCCTAGGGATGAGATTCTTTACTGGATCCATAAGGTGTGACCCCATGTTGGAAATTACATCACTGATACCAGTGATCAATGCGACACTCTTGAAAAAGAGCTCTGCCAAGAGAAGTCGGACAACCACTGACTTCATGATACTATGGATGATCTCCAAGAGAGAATCCAAGATTTGGAGAATCAGCTCACAAGTCTCCAAGTCGCCCAAAAAGCCAGTGACCGATCAATGACAGACACTTCCCCAACCAATGCCTATTCTTCAGACATTGATCTATACCCACTAGCAAGTCATGAGAAAGGGACTTACTCTTGCAAATGTCCTCGTAAACTCGATGAGGGCTCCAACTTCAGGAATAATGTCCTGATATATGCAGAGTGACCAAATCATTGGTCACTCCATATGTGGAAGATCCTGAAGGATTGGCATTCCAATCCTATGAGTGTCCCTAATGCAATTAGGGATGATAATGAAGGCTATTTCCTCGAAGAGGATATAGATGTCACAGCTTGGATATTCAAGGTAGTCACGGATATTCCCCATACCACTTTCATGTATCAACTGAAAGTGGTTTTTGGTAGCCCTTTCAATTTTGAGATGGTATTCAGTGGATTCAAATCAGATTTACTAACCCCAAACCACCAATCTACTTGGTGGATCACTGATTGTTCAACTCCAATAAGAGGTGGGTCCCAAATAACCAAGGGACAAAAATTTAAATCACAGGTGACTGCACCTGTGAAACTGCTGACAGGATCAGAGTTCCTCACTCTGATTCTTAAACATTGTTCTTTATCAAAAGAACAAATCTACATGCAGATCATACCTTATATGCAAAGGTATGAGGAGAAGCGGCCATATAGTGCTGCTGGTATGGAGTGTGCTGCATATATGCAGGTGAATCAACATCCCCCTGCCCCGAATAAGGGCAAGCCACCTGTGACTGGATCACTCCAGTCACACTTGACGGCTAACGCACTGCAGCTGGCTAAGACTGGAAAGTCTAGCCAGCAGCACTTGGATGTGTACCACCAAGTGTGTGAACCCATGCTTCCATATGAGGAAGAACCCCACCATGGTGTTCCTGATGTGGAAATGAGTGCACCAGTAGTAACTGGTGCTAGCGGTACTCTCCGAGATGAGAGCACCATAAATATAGACCATGATTTAGATGATCTATATGAGTGACTGCTAGTAGCAGCCAGCCAGGGAGGATGTAACAGTTATAGACTGTTATATTATTATATATGTATTACATAAGATACATATATGCTATATAATTAGTGTGGACATCATAAGTGTCCACAATGGTGTGTATTTAGTATGCCGGCACATTAGGCACCAGCATATATCTTTTAACATCACACTCATTGTACTACCTACTCAATATACCAGAGTTCAGTTAGTCTTGTGTGATATAAGATATACAAAACCATTATAGTAATGTCTGTGGTTACAGTATAGTAGAGTTTCACTCTACTCCCTTGGAATGCCTGTTGTATTCCAATAGGCTCTGGCAGTTTATGCATGTGAAGCCCTGTTGCTTGCACAAATTCTGAGGACATTATGATGCCTTCACAACTGCTGTCAAATGGACAGCGGGCCTTGGTACCTCCTACTAGGAAGTACCCTGTGATTGTTAATAGATTGTGTTTAGACCAAGCAGGTCTATTGGTCTTCATTTTGACTGTATGATCAGAGAGGGTTCTCCCTCTTTGGCTATTTTAGCCTTTCTGGTGTTTGCCAAGCCAATGGGTATGACTGCAGCAATCCTAGCTAGGTTGTGGCTATATATATCTGACTGAGTTTACTCAGTGATGCTATTCATCATTAGACCAGTCAAATTCACTGGGTTTGCTGCCCCAGCTGTGTTGATCTTCAGAAAGATCCAGCTGATTATCATACTCATCATTATGATATTCGTCCTCATCAAGGTGTTCATCATCAATGTTGTCATTGATGTCAAGGTCAGCATTATTGACCTGTTCCTCAGGAGAGTCCTCTACATGGACGGCTCCTATGCAGTGGGCCCTGAGGGGCTCTGGGCATTTGGGCTTGATGTGGCCTGATTTACCACAATTATAGCATTCAATGCTATTATGTGATGACTCGTGATTCATCCACCGCCTATTATGGGTAGGTGGTCCTAGGACCCCTGAATATCCCTATGTACACTGTTTCAGTGTTTGTACATTTGAGGCCAATTTTGACCCTGAAGGCCGTTATCAGTTCATACAAATTTGCTGACAAATCCAGGTATAGCTTGTATCAGTTGTTTGTACATAAGGGGGGAAATGAAGCTTAGGCTGGTTCAATGTTCATACATACCTCTATGGTGCAGTTGTAATGGAGCCTACATTTGATATGACATGTGCATATGGCCTCAGGTTCAAATCCGGAAATTGTGTTTATTTTTTGTATGTATTCCCAACAATCAGGCAGTATTCTCTTTCTCCCTAACAATGATGAAGTACAGTTCTGGTTAAGAAGGGTGTGCAGATACTTACATCTTGACCAAAGAAGGCCTAGAGAGGTGACAGAGAGGGTTGCAAAAGTGCTCAAAAATAATTAGAGCTGAAGAAAGACTTGAAATGTACATAGAAAGCACAAAAAATATTGTGGAATAATCCTAGAATCTCTCTAAAAAAATATTGAAGCCGTTGTCATATTTCATACATCTGACCAGCAATGCATGGTGGCTGGGGATGAGTTCATACATTTGGACCAGATTTTGGCCAAATCAGTTCATACATTTGAGCAGTGCCCAGACAATGGCCTATATAGGGATATTCAGGGGTCCTGTGGTCCAGCCCCACCAGGGGCAGTCGATGAGTTCTATTAACTCCAGAGGGTCCGGTCCCTTGCTGATCTCACCCATTTTGGGTTTATTGGCATGATTCTTGGTCCTATCAGGACCATTGTTCCTAGGTTTGTGCCTAGTGTTGGATGATGCATTATTGTCCTGTCGACTATTACTAGTTGTTGGTTCACTGTTGCGAACCCCAATATCATAGCAGTTAGTGTCTTCAAGCTTAACTGCTTTCTGATACAATTTATGTATCGTCTTTTTCTCAGGGTCATACCCTGCACGTAGTAGCAAGGATCATAACCCTGGTCGTTGGTTATCTACGAACTTCTTGCAAGTGAATATGTGTCAGGTCGTTGGACCATTTGTGACACATATAGTTTGAGTTCGGTAGTGAACTCCTGCACACTAAGCATGCCCTGTTTGATCAAATCAAATCTGTTAGACACTTTGTGTCTTGCCAATGATGGAATATACTGACCATATAGGCCAGTCATGACTTGTTCCAAGTCCATAGGAGTACCTTGGTACTTTTTGGGTTCAACTGTTTTGTTGAACCATTCAAGGGCTTTGCCCTCTAATCTCGTTCCTAAGAACAAGACCTGATACTTATAAGCATCAGAGCCTAGCATGCTATGCATGTCTAACCATCATAGGAGACCTTTGACAAAGGTCTCAAGAGCTTCAAAGCTCTGTTCCCCACTATACTTGTTGGGGGGAGTTACTTTAACTCCTGCTTTAACCAATGGAGATTTCTCCATTGTTGTATTTATTTTTTGGTCAAGCATATACTTGACCATTCATATAAGGGGATTATTGCCCTCGTTATTGGACATATCTAGTATGTCCCTGTCATCCAGGTGCTGGAAGGGTACAGACTCTTCCCAATGATTCCAGACAGTGGTTTCACTGTCAGTGTCGTTGTCTTCAATACCATCAAATGGAATATAGTGTACACTCTTATGGGGATTCTCCTGTCTTTCATCACTCCTAGTGTTCTCACTAGGGGGAATCAACTGTTGTCAATCTTGGGGATTTAATAATCCTGCTTTACTCAATCTGAGTATCCACTCGTATTCCATACAAGTATTCCTGGCTGCTGTTGCAGCCTGGTTAAGGTGGTCTCCAGGTGCTTGGTCTGCATATAGCTGTTCTAGAATGGCAGTCTTGGTAGAAAGCTCGATCCAAGCTTTACTAAGTGCATGCTTGGTATCTGACATATTATTGGGTTGAGGAGTTGATTGCATCAACTCATGGTCAATGTTAGGTTGACCATTTGTTGATTCTTCATTGACGTGGTTATTTGACCAACTGGTTGGTTGTTCAGAATGAGAATCAATTTCCTCATTAGGATCCCTGGTAGGATCCCTAGGTTGACTACTCAACTTGCCCTTGGCAATCATTGGGTATTTCTCCCTGATCACGATTAATTGTGTTCATAAGGTTCTAGTCCTTGCCTCAAGAGCACTATTGCTCTCATTGGTTTTTACCAATAATTGGGCCACTTGATGGCTCATATTGTGGATGGTTTTTACTTCATCCATGTGCTTGTTAATAGTATCGAGCATTTCTTGGATTTGGTCACCAAGCACCAATTCCTTGGGGTCTGGATTGGCCAAGGCCAATCATTCAATTGGCTCAGAGTAATCTGAGTAAGGTTTAGGGAGGGGCAGGTCTCCACTTCCTCTGTGAGGGTTGGGGGTCTGAGTAGAATCCTGAGATGTTCCCTGTTCACTTGCTGGTTGGGCAAGCTGGTCAGTGACACGGGTGCTCCATGTCATAGGATGAGTTGTGTTCATTTCTGAGGTGGCTGACACTGCCTGGCTGGGATCCTTGCCAGGATCTAGGGTGGGATCATTCCCACTTGCGATGTTGGGAGTGCTGCCACTGTCAACAGCATCACTGGTCCCTGTGGGGACCTTATCACTGGTCTTCTTCTTTGGGGCCATTGGAATGAATGTTTGTTCCAGATATTTGTAGTGAATATTCTTTAATATATAAGTCAAAAAAGTGTAAAGACTAGGTCTTTACAGTGGTTAGTTTATGACACTTGTAATAGCAGACTGTTTACACAAGTGTATTTCAGCTACTATGTGGTACAAGTAAAGTGACAACTGGTTGGTACTAGTCACTGACCCAGAACTATATACTAAGGGATTATGTAAGGTAACTATCATAAATATATTCTATAATACAACACGCAGGCCATTTCTTATGTAATGCTTATGTCATTATTATATAAGCATCATCCGTCCCTTCCCTCTATCTATAATATAAAGAGACATGAAGCCGCCCTGGCCATGTGCGAAAAGTTCCCACACTGAAAGAATCAATTTTCCTCTGATGGAAAAAATCCAGAAAAATAAAACAAAAATCTTTTTGCCATATGTACGCTTCAAAAATAAAAATAAAAATATCTTCTATATCATAAA
>KN837123.1:436792-449800 GCA_000827215.1 Sphaerobolus stellatus SS14 | reverse complement strand
GGAGGTCAGCATAGAGGTCATATGGCACTATCCCCAGAATCTTCCTCTCTCCACCAGATACTGATCTTCCATTCAAATTGAGTAGGAGACAATTTCCTGTGTGTCTGGCCTTTGCTATGACTATCAACAAAGCTCAGGGTCAGTCAGTAAATCACACTGGAATTGATTTGAGGATACCAGTGTTCACTCATGGTCAACTGTATGTGGCATTATCCAGAAGCACATCAGCAGCTAGAGTCAGGATAATTTTTCTTACAGATGTACTTGAATCTCAGAATATTGTATATAAGGAAATTTTGTAGTATAGTATAGTGAGAACTGAATGTCAATTTATCACAACCCAGGATTGAATGTGCTTGCAATCAGACAACTTGGTGACAATCTATTACAACCCAGGAAGTGGCTTTGCAAGATGATAAGATAGAGAAAGCATTGGAGCATGAAAGTCTGATTAAGCATTGGTTGGCAAGATTCAGATTAAGCATTGGTTGGCAAAATTCAGATTTAGCCTTGCCCGGCGTTTGGGTAGCAAACTCAAGCTTGCTCGTATACTTTATGTAATAATATTAAGTAATTACAGGGACACATGTGTCCATGTGAGTCCATAAGGACTTAGGGGAATTGACCCGAAGTCAATTCATAGTGTGTACATATTATACAATAGATGCATATATACATCTTGAGTAAGTCTAGAGTGACTTTTACAGGGGATGTATAAGGGATCCCTTACACTCATGCTTGGGATGTCTTGGTACTCAGTTATGCCATTGGCAGATGGAGTAGATGCTCCTGGTCTTAGATTCAAACCCAATTGTCCATATGTAGATGCAGTCATGATAATATCAATTAAAATTGAGTTTGGGAAAGAATTGGAAAGTTGATTGTCATTTTATGTGTGACAAGGTTGAGGTCAAAGAGATGAAAACTTTACAGGGGCAGACTTTGTCTCCACTGCTCAGCTGGATGCATGGTGTTGGCTTATTTCTGCAGGCTCTTATTCACTGGCACCTTAGCTCATGGATCCAAGACCATTGAAGTGAATATTGGCATTGACTCATCTTAGGAATGGTGCTCCTAACATAACATTGTAGTAGTTAATGTTAGCAACATCAAATGTTTCAGTGTACATTTGTTGTCCTACAGTAATGTCCATAGTTACCATGTAGTAGAGTAGTGTCGCCGCGGTTCTGTTCTGTTCTGTTCTCACACCCTATTTTTAGAACCGTGAACTGAACCAGTCAAAATGGTTCGGTTCAGTTCACCGAACCACTTCCAAACCACTTGAACCAGTTCATACACTTCAGCCTCATATTTCCTCAGTAATGTTAAGTACCTTGTCTAAAAATATTTTTAACAGCAAGGAATAATCTAATGCTAAGCATTGAAAAGTCATATCCCTTTTATTTGATTGAAATTGAACTTAACTGTTATATTTCTTTTATATATCAGTTCAGAACTGGTTCATGAACTGGTTCTGAACTGAACTGAGCCAAGAATGACTGCTTCTCTGACCAAAAATTATCACACATATATTATAAAATGGATCAACACAGGAGTGCAAGTGAGGGAGGATGATTTTCATGAGGTAAATTAGCTATTCTAATATATTTTTCGAGATTTATACAGCCATGAATATCACCTGGTTCGAACTGGTTCAGACTGGCTCAGGACCGGTTTGGAAATTTCAGGAATTCTCTGAACTGTGAACTGAACCACTACCGAACCACCCGAACCAGTTCATATGGTTCGGTTCAAAATGGTTCGGTTCAGCGGTTCAGCAGTTCAGTTCTCGGTTCTCGAACCGAACTGCGGCTTCACTATAGTAGAGTTTAGCTCTACTCCCTTGGAATGCCTGTTGGATTCCAATGGGTTCTGGTCATTTGTGCAGGTGAAGGACTGTGTCTCTCACAAACTCAGAACACATCATTGTAATGCCTTCACACCTGCTGTCAAATAGGCAGCATGCTTTTGTACCTCTTATCATGAAGTACCTGGTGATCATTAATAGATTGTGCTTAGACCTGGTAGGCCTAGCAGTTTTCATCTTAACTGTGTGATCATAGAGGGGCTCCCCCTCTTGTGCTGCTTTAGCTTTTCTCACATTTGTGGGATTGACTGGAATAGCAGTCACAACTCTTAATGAGTTGTGGTCATATCATACTGAGTTTACTTGTTGGGTCTGTTTGCTGTCAGACCACGTGAATTTACTGGGTTTACTGTTCCAGCTGCATTGATCTTCAGAGAGATCCAGTTGTTCATCATAGTCATTGGTATGATACTCATCCTCATCCTTGTAAGGGTGCATATTATTGATATTCTCATCAATGCCATGGTCACCATCATTGACCTATTCTTCCTGTGAGCTTTCTATGTGAACTGCTCCAACATGGTGGGTCCTGATTGGTTCAGGAGAGCTGGCTTCAATATGATCAGCCTTGCCACAGTTATAGCATTCAATATTATTATTGGATGAATTTTGATTCATCCTTTGATGGGTATAGCTGGATGGTCCAGCCCCAGTGAGGTTCATTGATGGACCCTTGTGTATATCAGCACAATTCCTGATTCTGTCTGGTGTGTGGGTCCTAGGCTTGAGCCTAGTTGTTATGGGCTGATTCAAACATTAGCTTCTGAAGTGTGACTAAAGTAATGATGAGGTCAAACTAAGGAAAGGAAAGTTGGGACCAAAGGACTTGGCTTCAATGTGAATGGGTTGTGCCTTCTCACAATGTATGTATCCTTAATTTAGAATGGATTAGAACCAAAAATATAAGTATGGAGTCAAATACCAAAGTCCTAAATGGAGTCTCAAGTGAAGATATAACTTTGGGGTGAGATCAAAGGTTCAGGGTAGCATTCAGAAATGGTCCAGAGTACTTTGTAAAGTGTTCAGCAGGTTTTGGAGGGTCAGAGGAGTATAGAGGAAAAGAGCACTAGGCTCAAGTATGGGATTAATACACAATATCTGAACTAGAGAACTAGCTAAGGATACATGTTCTTATATACTATAAGATAATAGACAAAAGAGGAAGTGAACATTACAAAATAAGTAACTACTTCAAAGCCCATAGTAAAGCATGACATAAGTGATACAGCAGATGGGTATATGCATATCATTAAATAGCAGAGGTTCAGGAGGATTAGTAAACAGCATACAAACAGGGTTGAGATATTTATAAAAGATAAAGTGAATAAATGAAAAAGTATTATGAGACATACACCATAATAAAAGATAAATGAACAAAAGATATGTCATGGTAGCAGCAAGTGAACAGAAATAAAACATAAAGAATTGGAAACAGATGAATGAAGTGTCAGATGACAGAGAAAATTCACTGAGGACCAATTGGATAAGGATCGAAGATGACTAATGATATCTTCAAGGATATCATGAGGCAGATAGTGTGATAGAACAAAGTGGGTGTGGGAAGTGATCCAAGATAAATCAAAAGTGTACTTCAAGGGTAGAGTGTGATCATGAAGACAGGGGAATAGGATACAAACTTGAATGAAGCTCTACAAAGGTAGTATAACCTTCTCTGAAGCTTTGCTAAGGTTAAGTGAAGTCATGAAGTGACACTTGAGTACAGGGCTTAATAGTATCCCCTCATTATGGCTGAAACCCTTGAGGCCATGATTAGGTAATTGCGGAGTGTGAAATTCAATTTTAGTGAAAAATGTGTTCTGGATGTTCAACTAGAAGGTTCTTGATCACCAAACACCATCATCACTATGTCCATTTGTCACCCCATAACTGAAGAGGAGCTTGCCCTCTTCCTCTGTGACACCAGGACCCTTCAAGTACCTAAGAGTGAAGTTCCATATCCTGAACTCAATGAGTATGCCACTCTGGCCAAGAGCACCAACAAGAAGAACTTGTGGCTACGATCATGAACTTGAGCACTGACCACATGCAGGTCTACAAGGACCAGAAGGAATAGTACCATGTAACAGCAATCAAAACTACAGGTCTACAAGGACCAGAAGGAATATTACCATGTAACAGCAATCAAAACTACATGGCTGCAGAGGAGGAGAGGCTGAAACAGGAGTCAGAGTGAAGGAGGGCTGCAGAGGAGAAAAGACAGAAGGAGGCTGAGGACACAGCAAGGAAGGCTGCAGAGGCTGTGAAGACTGCCACAGAGGTTACAAGTGAAGTTGACTCAGAGAGCAAACCAGAGGTCAAAGAAATGACCACACTGAATTCAAGGATGAAGGTGGAGAAGTTGCACCCCATTGAGGAGTCAAGCTCCAAGGAGGAGTGCAAAGACTAGGTCTTTACATTGTTAGCAGATCATACCTGTGCTAGTGACTAGTTACAATTAATGTATTCAGCTCCTAAATAGTACAGGTAAAGGTGACAACTGGTCAGCACTAGTTGCCAACCCAGGATTATATACTAAGATATTATGTAAGGTACTATATACTTTATGTAATAATATTATGTGACTAAGTGGACACATATATGTGTCTATAAGAGTACATAAGAACTTAGAAGGGATTGATGCAAGGAGAATCATATATATATATACACAAGTATAACTGGGATGCATATATGTGCCCATGTAAGTCTTGTGAGGACTTAATTAAGGATTGGTGTAAATCCCTTACAAGAAGACAGAGGGAACAAAGGAGAAAAGACCAAAAGTGAAGGGGAAGGGAAAGGCTATGGATATGGAGGTGCATGGTGAAGCTATTCTTTAATTTTTTTGGACATATAATTTTTTATTTACATAAATGAAATACTGCCATGTACAACTATTTTGGGATTCCAGGCATGCTAGTTCATATGAACTGTTGTCAGTGTGTTGTGCCCCTGAACACTGTAAATTCACAGCAACATAGTCTTGCAGAAATATCTGAAATGCAGCATAAACCACTAAAATGCATCAGATTTAGGATTGTGCAACCTTTGACAGTGGAATAAAAAATTCTGTAGAGCCTCTCTTAGTGGTAAACATAGTTGAGAAAGCTACTCTAGCTCTAATCTAACAATTGGATATGTTATTTTGTGCAACACTGTTCTCTGGGGCTATTTCTGTAAGGTCAACCCTTGGACCCTGACAGATGTCATGCCAGAACTAGCAGAGGGGAAATCCAAAGTAAATCAATAAGCAACCCTAAATATAAAAAAGGGGGATCTCACCTAGCAGAGGGGAAATCCAAAGAGAAAGTCTTGGATTGCCTCTGCTAGTATGAGTGTCAGGGGACAACCTTAAAATTCCATTTTTACAGTTGTTTAGACTCCACTTCAATACACATCAACAAGTTTCTGGAGTCCAAGAACCATTCGTACAATCACCCAGACTCCGCTTTAGCACTCACCAGTAAGATCTTAGTCTGAGACCCCTATAGTCATGTGTCCAATACTTACCTTCTGTTGTATAGGAATGGAGACACAGGTAGCCCCTGAGTCACAACTCATCAAGTTCATTCCATGGTTTCAGAGTCTGATTGTAGGCTCTTGTTATGGCCAGAGAGTGGGAGGTTAGGATGGATTCAGTGGCAGAGTTTGGAGTCCATATTCAGGGCATAGGTTAGCATGTGGTCAGGGTAGTCCATATGGTCTTTATTCCATTATCTCTCATTTCTTGTTCCTGATGTTCATGTAGTCCCCTACTTGTGTATTTCTTGGCATCAATGGTTCCTGATGGTTCACAGTATTTATTGGGCTCACACTAGTAGAGGCAATCCAAGACTTTCTCTTTGGATTTCCCCTCTGCTAGCTCTGGTGTGATGTCCATTGGAGTCCAAGGGTTGCCCTTACAGTGAGCCCAATAAATACTGTGAACCATCAGAAACCATCAATGCCAAGAAATACACAATAAAGGGACCACATGAACATCAGAAACAAGGAATGAGAGATAACAGAAATAGAACCATATGGACTACCCTGACCACACACTAACCTACACCCCTGAATGCAGACTCCAAACCCTGCCACTGCATCCATCCTCACCTCCCACTCTCCAGCCATAACAAGGGCTTACAATTGGACTTCAAAACCATAGAATGAACTTGATGAGTCATGACTTGGGGGCCACCTGTGTCTCCATTCCTGTATGATGGAAAGTAAATATTGGACATATGACTATAGGGGTCTCAGACTCCGAGATCTTGTTGATGGGTGCTAAAGCAGAGTCCAGGTGCCTGTACAAATGGTTCTCAGACTCTGAATGTTTGTTGATGTGTATTTAAGTGGAGTCCAGACAGCTGTAAAAATAGACTTTTAGGGTCATCCCTTGACAATTTCTGCACTTCTTGCTAGGCAAGTGTGACAGGGTGACATTGGCTGCAAGATTGTTTGAACAACAATTGATCATTCTCACCAAAACATGGCTTCTCTCTTCTCTATGAATCATATATGGTTTTAAAAACATGTCAAAGCATCTTGTGAAGCTCCAAAAGCATGCCACTGAGGGTTCAAAGCTCAAGGAAGTGCTGGCCGAAGTTGAAGAGCAGGACAGTAAACTGAAGCACAAGAGATGCAGCATTCAATCAATCACTAACAAACACTGTGTTTCTCACAGCACTTTACAGTGTCATGTTAAGGGGATACAGTCCAGAGCTGCCTATTTCAAGTCCAAAAGTATAGTGTCTCAGACAGAGGAGAAGATGACTGGGAATTGGAGAATGAGGATTAGTGTGGTGTGAGAGGTTGGGAAGAATGCTGAGGATGCTGAGGATGAAGGAGATGGCACTCTGTGTGTCTGGGGGGTGCTTGGATGGAAGTCTGAGGTTGGATTGTGGATTGGGAGGTGAGATATGGCATGGGCACACACAGTGTGACACATGTTATGCCAATGTCCCACACTCCTGTTTGCATGAGAATTGGACCATCTGTCATAACACTGGAGACATCATAAAATTTCATGAGTCTAAAAGTCCCAGGAAATCTTATGCCTCTGGCAAATAGTATTAGCATTTCTTGGGGCAAAATTTGACAGGAAATGTTGATTACTTTGAGGATTTCCTGAAGCATGAAAAATTGAATTATGTTAACATTTCCTGAAATTGGAAAACTTGCATGCATTCAGAGTTTTCACAAGATTTCCTGAGGTCAGAAATGTTAGTAAAATTAAATGTATTTATCTAGCTTTCTAAATACACAAATGTACAGAAAACAATGGGTTTGTTCAAGATTTCCTGGCTGAGATTATCATGGGGAAACATTAAATCACTTTAGAATTTACTGAATACATAAACAGCACAGAAATTTTAGGTCTGTCCAAGATTTCCTGGCTGACATTACCCTGAGGAAATGCTGAATTACATTAGAATTTCCTGAGTACACAAACATTGGAGAAACTCTGGATTTAGCTAAGATTTCCTGATGCACAAATACTGAGGAAATGTTGAATAACATCAAAATTTCCTGAGCAAGATTACTGTCAGCAAAACCATTATTTTCCCAAAATTTCCCCATTCTCAAATTTCCATATCTAGGAAATTTTGGGAAAATGATGATTTTTCTGACAGTAATCTTGCTCAGGAAATCTTGATATTATTCAACATTTCTCAGTGTTTGTGCATCAGGAAATCTTAGCTAAATCCAGAGTTTCTCCAATGTTTGTGTACTCAGGAAATTCTAACATAATTCAGCATTTCCTCAGGGTAATGTCGGCCAGGAAATCTTGGACAAATCCAAAATTTCTGCACCATTTACATATCCAGAAAATTCTAAAGTGATTTGATGTTTCCCCATGATAATCTCAGCCAGGAAATCTTGAACAAACCCATTATTTTCTGTACATTTGTGTATTTAGAAAGCTAGATAAATAAATTTAATTTTACTAACATTTCTGACCTCAGGAAATCTTGTGAAAACTCTGAATGCATGCAAGTTTTCCAATTTCAGGAAATGTTAACATAATTCAATTTTTCATGCTTCAGGAAATCCTCAAAGTAATCAACATTTCCTGTCAAATTTTGCCCCAAGAAATGCCAATACTATTTGCCAGAGGCATAAGATTTCCTGGGACTTTTAGACTTACAAAAATTTATGATGTCTTCAGTGTAAATTATATCCCAGTCAACGAACACAAACTCATATGCCTTAGAATTTTTTTCCGCACATATTTAGGGTGCTAGGAAATGTATTAAAAAATTTCTATGTAAAAACACTTTCTTAATGAAAAACCCACTGAGCTGTTTATGAAGTGGTGGTCCAAATGCCAGTACAGGTCTGTACCCATTGGAAGTTGCCAACAGCTTTTGGAGCTGCCTGCAGCTTCAGGGGTTGGGCAGCAGGGATGGCAATGCAGACAAAAGCTGAGGTGGTGTATTCAGTATGATCCCCACAGATACAAAAACCGAAGAAAATTGTAAAAATATGAAAGAAAATAGAACTACCTACCTATGCATTTAAATTTTCTTATTGACACTACTCCCAATGATTATTAAAATCATGCAGTGGATGATAGTACTTGTGGTGAACTGGATAGCTACATCCAGGGTCAATAGCATAATTACTGTCAAAAGATCACAAAACTTCCAAAGTGCAGGAACAAAAAATTAACTGCGTCACTTTGGGCAAAAATCCCCTGCAGCAGCTAAGGAAAAGGCTGTTTACCTTTTTCTCATGCCTCAAAATAATCAGAATTTGGGAAGATCTCCTTTAGGCATCTAGTGGTCAATGCATTGAATGTGTCTTTGCCACAAAACTACTGGGGGTTCTAGTAGACCAGGAGTCACAGTGGTGCAGGTATGTCCAATTTGCTGTTTGTTGCAAAAATCCAAAATGCATGGTCAGTCCTGATGACATTGTCAGGCATCACCAGGCACTGACCAGGTGAACATTAATCTGATGATTGCCTGACAGAGCCTGGCCAACTTATCGTTCATCTGATGAAACCTGGTCAGAGCCTGACCAACTCACCATTCATCTGGCGAGACCTGGTCAACTATGGGGTCAACCTGGCAAGTACTGGTCAACTGGCCAATATGTTTAAAATGTCAGAACTTGACTAATAACCTAAATATCCATATTATGATGCCACGCACATATTGGCACTTAAAGCTTGAAACATAGATTTTGGAGCCATTAAGTGTAACAGTCTAGGAAAAGCACATCAAATATCTGCCACTTGAATTCAATAAATGTTTCGACTATTAAAGATTTGCTTATTGACAGTTACTTCCTAAAATGTCTCTTGATCCCAAGCTTAATTTTCGGATGTCTTCCAAGTCTTAACCTTAAGATAGTTATAGCATAGACTGTAAATGGCCTGAAATTGTAACTTAAAAGTTGGATGTAATGAAATCAATACTTATTGACAATGTGCAGGAAACAAGAATTCACAAATGCCCACCACAGAAGACTAGCTGACCTTGGTGGATGTCTAAAGGCCATGCCATTTATGCCAAAATCTACAATATAAAGATCCATGATTAGAGTATATTGGCTCCCAATATATATTGGAGCATTCAGAGTTAATTGAATTGGAACTGAATTGGTGAGCCTAATGTGCACCCAATATATACTAGGAGCTAATACATTCTATTCTATATATCCATATACATGAGTACATACAGAAATATCACAATTGTTTTGTGCCATACAATCAACACTACCAAGTCCATGGTCTACTCAAAATAATTCAATTTCTAGTAGTCTCTATACCGCTAGATAGAAACTGATCACAAGCACAAAGATATCCTTTACTCCTCCTTTCCGCTTTGTTATGGGGACCTGCAATGCAGGGTGGTCACACATGACAGCTGATATAGGCACTGACTAATAACTGATGGCAAATCATCCTTTGTGTGTCTGAGTGCTCCCTGCAGCATCTTCTAAGTCCCAAAAATTGATTAAAGATTTAAATACTCTTAAGAGCTCTAATAACATGTTCTTGAAGTCCTTGAGGCCTAATTACCCCCCAGATGTGTCCAGCCCCATTATGTAAGCTGTTTTTGATAGAGGAATCTGTAAGGTCAAGGGGAGGGCACAGAAACTCATACAACTCAATATTAACCATAATAGAGGGCTTAAAATTAATCTATTATATGTACAAACAAGGTGTTCAGAATAGAATTTCGAAATTAGCTCTTTAAAGCTGACCTCCTGAGTAGATCTCCCCTATTTTATATCCAAATCACAATCCCTCTGAGGAGAAAGTTTGAATCATTGAATGAAATATATTTTATTAATGACTGAAAGAACTGTAACAGTTATAGACTGTTATATTATTATATATGTACTATCTAATATACATATGTCTTATATAATTAGTGTGGACACCATAAGTGTCCACAACAGCCTGTATTTAGCATGCCAGCGCATTAGGCGCCCGCATATTAGCATGCTGGTGCATTAGGCGCCAGCATATATCTTTTTACTTCACACCATGTACTACCTTACTCAATAATACCTGAGTTCAGTTAGTCAAGTGTGATCTAAGATATAACCAACACATTATAAGAAGTTACTGCTGTTCCTGAACTTTTGTGGTTCCGACCATGAAAGAGGGTCATTTTGGCATATGGGAAAAGCCACATCGGAGTTCTAAATTACTAGGCATTGCGGATCCTCATTTGTTATCTTTGTCTCTGTTTCAAAGGATAAGTTCAAGTAAGTGTGTCAACGGTAACATGTAGAACCGCGAGTCAAACCATTTTGAAGCTCTGGTAATGCAGCCATTTGTGTGTGACCATTTTGGTAGTAACTTTTTAGGCATGCAGGTTCAAATTGCACTCAAGTCATTAATTTCACAGCTAAGTACAATAAATAAAACTTCTGAATCTGAACGTTCCAATACTAATCATAATTATAATTACAAGTAAGCAGCAAATAAGAGATAGAATGAAGGAATAAGAAAAAGGTAAGAGAAGAAAATAATCCTTTTGAATATAATACCAGAATAACCTGACATTGCCTGGCCAGCCTGGCTCACCTGGTCAGCCAGCTGGAAGCTTTGACCATTGTCAGGCTGACCAACTTGGATCCCATCTGGGGACCTGGCCGGGCCTAAGATCCTACTTTGGATTTTTGCGACATTGAAAAGGGGATGAAACTCCTGGCCATAAACAGACTGACGAGATCCTCATTTGGGTTGCCTCCTTGATACATCTGCAATCTCTATGTTGTGATAGTTCTGCCAAAAATGGAATATACCCTGCAAATTAGTACACTCCACTAAATATCAGTCCTCATTCTAATCAATTTGTGGGCTCAGTGAGATATACCACAGTTGCAAAAACTCCGAAGACTGTTCTGCAAGATCATTACTGGGACCTTTTGCTGCATGGGCACAGATGGAGGGAGCTACATGCCTACATCCAACCTATTCAATTGCAGCTTGAATCAACATGCCAGTGTAGGCTTACACATAGCTTCTCTTCCTGACATTCATCCTCTCTATTCCGTTGTAAAAAGAAGTGCTAAGAGATCTCCTTGCTTCCACAGATCATCCATTGAGAAGATGAGCCCTATACAAAAATATACCAACTGACATCCTGAGTTCACCACACACATATGCCCAACCAAGGATGAAGTGAAGTGGCTGGGACAGTCAGGACTTGGATCATGAGTACCTGTAGCCAAAGTGTCAGTAACACTTGATGAAAGCATCATACGTACCAATTTAGCCTTCCGCTCCTATTGTTGTTTATGCCGATTCAGCTCCCAAGCGGTAACCTAAGGCTGTATGGTGCCACGACGAGTGGTAAAGGCAGAAGAGCTGTTGAACTCCATGGTTTGCTAGCAAAATAAAGAAAAAGGTTGGCAGACGGGTGATCAAGCCACTGCAAATAGAAGGGTTAGTAAAAATATGAGAAAAGAATACACTCACAAAATGTAAGGGTTTGGCTTTGAATTTAGTGTAATCCCTCAAATACGAGCTTCTCAAGGGCTTAAAACCAGTCAAGTGGTTATGAGAACTCGTATTCAAGAAGACTTAGGTAAAGTACATGAAAATTGGTCTTTTATACTACGGGTTATCTAATGGGTCATTTACTTACTGAGTCAGTCATAGAATGACTTTACAAATAAACATGGTATTCGAGTCATAAAGTCCGTACAACATAAGACATACTACTACCATAAGAAGGAAACGCAAGGAGAGCCCGCAGTTCCGAGAACATGAAAGTCCGAAGATTAATCCGTCGACACCAATGGCCAATGACCAGCAGAGCCTAATCAAAGCGAGTCACGACAACATTCGTAGGTCATGACTTTACATAAAGTTACCGCTCAGCGACGAACCCTAGTGCTCCCTCAACCAACATCCAATGTCTTTGAATGTCTGGCTTCTGTGAGGCTCCTCCCACGGGAACATACAGTAATCGTGCACGCAATCTGGAGCCACATGCCACTTGACGCTCCCTGTTCCAATATCTCGACCCATCAGTTGCTTGAGAGTCATTTGAGCCTCGAAACATCTATCTCCGTCCCCAACGGAAATGAATGTTCTTGGAAATCCCCTGTAAAGTCCCGTCTTATCCTTCATCAACTTTGATGAAGGAGAGACATATGGACTTTGAGATGTGATAGATTGCGGGTGAGCCCCTAAAAACGAGGTAATTGCATTTTCTGGGAAGTCATAGTCGCGAAGGTAATCCGTCCGAGCTGATGTCTGATAGGAATCATTATGAGAACCGCTGAGATCTGCCCAAGGCGAAAATA
Organism: Sphaerobolus stellatus SS14; assembly: GCA_000827215.1. Classification (NCBI taxonomy): domain Eukaryota; kingdom Fungi; phylum Basidiomycota; class Agaricomycetes; order Geastrales; family Sphaerobolaceae; genus Sphaerobolus; species Sphaerobolus stellatus. Next base: position 437,178 of record KN837123.1, on the reverse strand, counting down.
AAATCAGGGATGATGGCGCAGGAGGTAGACCGGCAGTTGAGTTCTCCAAAAGGTATCGTGTTAAACCGAGTGCGAGGTGTGCGCCGGCTGAGTCGCCAGAGAGAATGATATCCGAAGGAGTAAAGCCAGAAACTTCCACAAGGTGCCTATAACCTGCAACTGCATCAATAAGTGCGGCAGGAAAGGGGTTGCTCGCAGGTCCTGAATCACGAGTGGACAGTCGATATTCAAGGGAAAGTACACGGGAGACGTCAGTGTACTCAAGGAGACCTTTAGGTAATTTTGATGAATCGTGTGAAGGATGGGCTGACCAAGTCACGAACGCCCCTCCGTGAAAATGGTATACGATCTTCTCCCCCTGTTGTGGCGGGCGTTCAAGTGAAGTT
>KN837123.1:392850-432697 GCA_000827215.1 Sphaerobolus stellatus SS14 | reverse complement strand
AAATATCGAATTGACGAAAACACAATTGTGAAAAGCCATTCATGAAAAGTGAATGATCATTTTCTTAACCTGGCGCCCGTCGCGCACCCTACTCCCTTGCTTCCATTATTTGATTGTATTTACTTTATTCATATTTTCCTTGGTGCATATAGTCCTTCAACAATACTTCTCAAGAACATAATCTTTCTGCAGGACAATAATCCGATGTGCTTCAACTGCAATAAAGGAGGCATTTCAATGATATTAATATCCGCAAAGTTGAAAAGATCCGGATTTTACTTTGGTTTGCCGCTAAAAGTATGTCGAAGATTGTATGTTGGACAACTCGAAGATGTGATGGTCCCACAAGTTGCTGTTAGCCAACAAGCCAGTCTAGGCCTCTATTGATATCAAAAATGCCTCTTCTCCCGTTCACCCATTGGTCGGACCTACTGTAAGAGATGATTTACTTGACTGCTAATGAACATATTTATGACAATATTGAAGCTGTAGAGTTGTTCTATATGCTGTTACTTTAACGCCCTAGTAACTTGCGTGCTGGTCCTGCAATGCCCAAAGACATAAACCTGGAAACACAAGCAACGATACACCAATCGTGCTAATTTTAGGAGAGGGCGTCGGCCACAGAGGTTGTCAATACAAGCGAACCAGACGAGTTCTGCCGATATTCTTTCTAATTATATCATGACCGGCTGTCCTTATATATGCACCTTGTAACATGGACCCTTTGGGTGGAAAAATAATATATTCCATCTTTAAAAAGTCATATTAGGTTCTCCTAACCTTTAACAAACTGTACATGGTCATACACCCAGAACCACTACCCAAATGTCATTGTCCAAACCTCAAAACCCATTGGTGAATTCTCAATAACCAATTTCTTAACCTGGCGCTTGTCACACACCCTAATTGTCGCCCAGTCGGAATCCAGAGTGAAAATTTGATTTTGGCCTGAGAGAAAAGCTAGTTGGAAATTAGTTTTTTGACTAGTCAGGACTCAAATCAGAATTCAGATTTTGCCTTTTTTGGATTTCTGAAGATGTAAAAATTGGATATCTGACTGGGATTTCCACTGCAGTCTGCAAAAGTTTGAATTTAGACTGGCATTTCGTCAGCTCTAAATTCAATTTTCGCTGAAATTTCCTGTCCACAGAATCATTATATAATTTGCATCATAATCTCAACCTGTCAAAACACTTATTTCTGGCTAGCTTTCCTCTTGGACAGAAGTCAAAAATTCACTCTGAAGTCCAACTGGGCAACAATCCGATTTCAGAATTGGAATTTCTCCCAGGCAAAATTCAGATTAAAATTCTGATCACACAAAATGTAATTTTGGTTAGAATTTCACACGGTCTAAAATTGATAGGGTCTCTGGCGAATGGAGTAGTTGGATAGCCTAGCACCTTAAATAATTATTAGTCACTACACCCATTTATTGAGCTTCCTATAAGCCCGAGGTCAGTACATTGAAAGTTCATTGCTACTCAGGATGAAGGAAACTCGGAATGTGGGGAAAACACATGAGGGTGAAGTGCTGTTGACACACCAATAAATACAGTAGATAGCAATGCACAGTTGATTCAACATGTAAAGACCATAATGACAGGAGTGAAACAGCTGCAGGAGTAAATGTGGATCTCTTCTGGAGCTATACATTGTCCCAGCCTTCTTCATCTCCATTGTAATGAGGCTCTGGGTATGCTTGGTCAACAGCAGCTGCTTGATATGCATGATGGTCTGTAATTGGTGGGTAATACCAGGGTCCTGTTCTATGGTCTATGAGGGGGAGGAGATAGTGAGTTACAGCTGTTTCTGTCTCAATTGTTTGAGAGGTTGATGGTATATTTGCCTCTTGGGAAGGAATGTGAAGGGCAATATGTCCAGAGCCATGGCCTTGAAACTTACGTTGGAACTGTAGGTTCCTGCGTCGAGTTCGGAGAGAGAGCCAGATCCTCAGGTCTATCAGCAGATTAGTCATGTCACGCTGTTAGTCACAATATCATACCTTGCCTTTGCTGTCATTAGGCATTCTGCTGCAAGCTTTGGGCTCTTTCTCTTCAGTTGAGGCTAGCTAGAGCCTCTCCAACGTGCTGACTCCAATACTTTAGCTTGGGCTCTTTCAACCACACCAACAGAGGCTTCAAGGGTAGGGAGGTTCACTTTCATTCCTTTCTTGGAAGGATGTGGATTCACTGTTTCATCTTCTAGACATTGCTTCACTGTGTCCAGTCTTTGGGAGCTAAGTTCATAGCTACTGTTAAGTTTCTGTATCATCAAATCCTCCTTTGAACTTTGAGCTGAAGACATTCTTTTAGACAAGGTCAGGCTGGAATTAAACTGAATATATAGGAAAGGAGCTTATGTTCCCTTTCAGCACCTGTCTTATGAGAAACTCTGACTCCTGTCTCATCATGATTCTAACATGGGGTAAGGAAATATTATAGTAAGTAACAATGTTGAACTTACAGCCATTGAGTGTAATTTCTGTCTGTCAAACCTATTCAATCTAATTAAGCCACTCAGAGCAGTGCAACTTTTGCCTTCACAGCTGACATCTGCATGCAAAGTCTCAATTAAGTTAGTATGGCAGTCACTGACCTGCCATATCGATAGGGGGATGAAGCTGAACTCCCAGCATATACCTGGCCACCCAAATTTACTTGTAATTTGTGCTGAACCAATCTAGAAAGATCAAGATATTAATCATAGCTTCTCTTGATTGCTTTTGAGTATATGTATGGGCTGTACCTATTGCTGGTTTACCACCATCCCTTTTGATTGCTGAAAGGGTCTCCTCCCAATCAGGATGGTGTATACAGGCCAAACTGTACATGAGTTTCTTCACATGCTCCGGAAAACTACCATTGTGGACCTTACAGCTTCATATGGTTAATACAAAGACATAGCATTCTATGTAAGTGCTTATATTCAGTGAGATTACTGAGCAATCATTCAGGTTCATGGAGATCTCTCTTCAAGTGTAACTCTGGAGAAAGTGAAAGTTCTTGCAAATAAAGTTTGAGACCTGAAAGATTATTAGAAGACAATACAATATGAAATTTTGAATCGTTAATTGAATCGTTACCTTGAGCTTGACTTAATTGAAAGGCAACTGATATGGAATAAACTCCTATGGAGTCATCATCAAGTGGATTAGAATGCAGATGTCGCCACTGGAGTCCTTGGCAAGTATCTTGAAGGACAATCTCATGAACTGTTTGGAACACAAGTAAATGTGCTTGTGCTGATTGACAATTCAAAAATATCCAAGAATAGCAGACACCTAAGGAAGTGTTAACACCAGGATGTAAAGAAATGTGAGTAGCAAGACTGACTAATACTTGTTTCCTCATCCCATCCTTCCAATTCAAACTCTTCATAACCAGTGATTCTTTGAAAAGCAATATCACTATGCAAATAATGGTTATGAACTAGCCTACAGCTGCTCCCAGGGAACATGCAAACAATTAAGCAGATGCATTCATCCTTGGTATCTAGTGGCATTGGAGAGTCATCAATTTTGGAGAATGTTCCAATAAACCGGAGATAATGATCTTCTGTAGGTTTGGTAGCATCTTGGATTTTTTTGTAGTGCTGAATGCCTAAATTCATAGTTATGGAGTATGGAAAAGAGCTGAGTAGCTTTGACAGCTTACCTGCCCAATCTATGCCAAAAAGAACATTTCAAACTTTACTGTATTGATATAAACATGTAGATGATCTTTATTGCCAAAGATGCATGAAGATCTATCAAAGTGGGTGTATCCATACCTGGCAAAAGTTCATGTAGACAGATGTAGACTGCTGAGCAGGATGGTGCATCATCTGACATGGAGTTGCATCTGCTATATCAAGATCCATGAGCCATACCATATTCAGTACCTCCTCTTTAATATGGGGTGGTGTTTTTAAAGGTATTGGGATCTGGTGTCTATGAGACCCAACACAAATTATGAGAATATATGGGCAGACATCCAAATATTCCTCTGTCTGTATAAATGCAAGGAATTGAGAACCACAATGAATATCTTGTAATTCCAGACTTGCTAACTGACTGTCATTATTCCAATGATCAGCAGCTGATTATCTCTTCAATATTTGGGAATAAAATGAAAGTGAAAGAAGAACTTATAACAATACAGATGTTGGGATGAGAAGTTTTCAACAGTGACACATTCAGCTAAAGGACTGAAGCTGAGGTGACAGGCAGCTTCATCAATTGCCTTCATTTCTTCTGCATTCTTGGCAAAATATGTTTCAATATATGCTAGATCCAACTGTCCTTCAGTAGGATCAAGTCAATAAATGTTGGCAGCTAGTGAGATTATGATAATGCTGGCAGCTATATAATTAATCTTAAGAAGGATTGTTGAAGAAGATAGAGCAGGCACTAACCATATGAATGGATTTCCATTTTGATCTATTTTGTAGATTAGTTCTCCATAACACTTTGGGCTTGATTCCTGGCCTCAATGTGCTTCAAGCTGTATCTCAACTTTTCTCCTCCACTCCCGCTCTTCCTCTTCTGATAGCATTGTTACTTCTTGAAGAGGTTGCAGTGCATTTAGATAAGCAACTCTCCTATGCAAAAGTGTTCAGGCAGGTCCTGCAGACATTGCACGTACAACTACATCAGACCTTAGTCTTTCAGCTACATGTTCCCATGTAGCCCTCGTATGCGAAGCAGTAGCTATTAACTCTGGAACTTGAGGGCATGCCTTGACTCCTTGATCTTAAAAATACTCTATTAGGGTCAACATGTCAATGGAAGAAGAGGAAGTGATTACAAGTTGAGTTCATCTTGATGCAGTCAAACTTGTTGCCATTGACATCCTTGAAAAGCTCGGTCTTGACAGGTCATTTCTTTGGTGTCTGTTCCATTGGTGCGCCTCTAGAATATAAGATGTTACCTAGAGGTGAATTTTCATCTCCTTCCCAGTGGAATAAGTGACCAATACAGGTGTTGTCGTCTACCCCTATCTCCGGATATTCAATCTATGTGCCTTTAGGATACTTGTATAACTTAGACAATACAAGTCTTTGTGTAATAGACACATTGTATTCAACAATAGGATCTGAATGACTCCTTAAGAGAGTCTCCGCTGAAACTAGCCCCGATGTTGAAATATATTGCTTGGCGGCACAGAGGTCAACGAGAAATCATTCAAGGTAGCCGACAAACTTGGTTGTGAATTAAAGTATTCAAGGAGTTTGGTTATATTCTCCTGAATATTGCTGGCTGCCAGTATGGGTCCTTTCCTGGAACCAAGAAAAATCCTGAGTTCCTCCAGTTGTGGACGTACATCTATGTAAGGAGAGGCTTGGGAATCCTGACAAAGCAGATCTCGGATATCCATTCTTTTCCTTGTCTTCTCTCTGTGTATAAGATAGTACCACAGACAGTAGTAGCATTCGAAGATGAAGGTCAGGATGAGACAGGATGTCAATAAAAGATTCTATTCACTATCTAGCTAGTCATGGCTGTAGCTACGGGAGCGCATTCAATAGAAAAAGCCCTGTAATGTTCTTTACGGTGCTCATGGCGGGATTATGATCTCCATCCCGTTGCCCTTCCAATGACGTGGCATCCCCGACGGTGTGACTGAGAACCCCGTCAATCACTGGTTCCGCAGCGGTTTCGGCTAGCGAGCTTCTCTGGCCGCTAATCAACTGCATACTAATCGAAGGGGGACTCGCGACCGGCCGTGATCCATGAGCGCTCATCAATCATCAGCCACTAGGATAACCGTTTCTCCTTCCTCCCACACCTCTCCATCAGAATCAGCATACATAGAAGTAGAATCTGAACTCAAAGGTTCTCACTGCGAATCTGCTATCTGCGTTGACAGCGTTCTCGACGAATTGGCTTCAGCATAATCGAACCCCGAAGAGAGAATAGCAGCAAATCCAGGAGAAATAGGATTTTTTTACTCCATCTTATCCAGTCGTAACAAGGTCGTAATCAATGTTAATCCTTTTGGCAATAATCGTAGGAGGGCTCGCTTTCCTTGCGTCGCGGGATTCAAGGCGCCAAAAACTGCCTCCAACTCCTCGCGGACTTCCTGTCATTGGAAATTTGCATCAGCTATGGACACGTCCTTGGATTACGTTCATGAAATGGGCGGAAAAATACGGTTAGTGAGTCGTCAATAAGATATCCCCGAAGAACTAAAGATTCTGCCAGGACCTCTATTTCACATCAATGTCGCTGGACAACATACTATCGTCATAGCTAATCACAAAGTGGCTATTGCTCTGCTTGAGCGACGAGCAAATATCTATTCAGATCGTCCTATGAATATTGTTGTGAACGACTTTCTGACACGCGGGATGGTTTTTGCATTTGCTCAGCATAACGATGTTTGGCGGCGTATGCGGCGAGCGTCGCATGAGTAAGTAATCTTTCAACAATATGTACATTTCCATTGCTTAACCAAGATTTATGTAATAAAGGGTTTTAAACAAGCAGATTGCCAAAAGATATCATAACTTTCAGAACGTTGAAGCTAGTCTTCTTGTCAATGATCTCCTGAAGGCTCCTGATTCGTATGAAAACCATCTGCGTAGAGCAACCACCTCATTGTTGCTTTGTATCATTTACGGTCTGCCTCCCTTGACGGACTCCCTTGATCCGGTTATCCTCAAAGTCAATCGTGTCACTGAGCGCATCCTAACTGCAGCAGGTCCGGGTGAATTCCTGGTGGAATATCTTACTTGGATAAAATACCTTCCATCATGGATATGCAAATGGAAGAGAGATGCTGAAGCCGCTTTCATAAGCACTACGGCCCTTTTTGAAGACCTGTATTCCAATGTCAAAAAGCGCGTTGTAAGTGATCTATTCGGTCATATTCAACATATAGATAACTCATACGGTAATTTAGGAAGAGGGAGACAACATAACGAGTGTAGCAGCCAGTTTAGTGAAAGATCCGATACATCAGGATCTCAGTTTCCGAGAAAAAGCATGGCTTGCGGGTACACTATAGTACGTGCAATTCCAATATAAAATCCAAGGACACTAACTAGCTTCAATCTTTCAGTGCAGCAGGCTCTGAAACCGTAAGTACGTTGTAATATCAATTGATCAGCCCATGATCTGAGCTGTCCGTGGATATTTTCAGACTTCGAAGCAGATGTTATGGTTTCTTGCAGCCATGGTTAGACATCCATCGGTACAACGAAGAGCCCAATTTGAAATCGACGCTATCGTTGGCCGTTGTCGGCTACCGAATCTAGATGACCTTGAAGCTTTACCATATATTCGAGCCATAGTAAAGGAAGTTATGCGATGGAGAGGCGTTGGCCCATTAGGTATTTATGTCGTTTAACTATTTGTGATACGGAAAGTGACGTTCTGCAAGGCATTCCTCATCGACTCTGTGAGGATGACTATTATGAAGGATATCTCCTCCCGAAAGATACAGTTTGCATCGTCAATTCTTGGTATATCTCGTTCATTTCTTATCACATTCGTAGTTGACATTCATATAAGGGGCCTCAACCATGACCGATCAATTTATGGAGAAGATGCGGACTTCTTCCGTCCAGAACGTCATTTAGATGAAGCCGGCATTAACTTAATTTCCTACCCAGATACCAAAGAGGAAGGACACATTACATATGGCTTTGGACGTCGGTATGTTTGTCGTTTTGAGGGATTAATAGTAGTTGATTGAAGCGAATTTTTGCAGAGTCTGCGTTGGTCGGCACGTTGCAAATAATAACATGTTTATCCAGATGGCATGCATTCTCTGGTGCTTTGATATTCATCTCGGAAATGATGAAGCAGGGAAAGCTGTTAGTATTGGTGATGATGATTTGATTCACGATGGTTTAATGACGTATGCTGCATCAATTTTATTTATTTCGACATTCGATTTACAATTTCGTTTCAGCCGTCCGGTCCCTTTCCCATGCGAGTTCATTCCAAGGTTCCCTGAGGTGGAGCATATAATAAAGGCTTCAGTAGAGCTCGCAGGCTTTGGTCCAAACTAGATAATTAAATCTTAGAATTCAAAGAGATATGTAATTGTTTTCCCTTTTTATGTACGTTAACCCCATGGAGTAAAGGGGCTTCTTCTCACATAACATTTTCGCTGGTATATCGATTTTTTTTTTTCCTTCTGAAAGAGAAGCGTCATATTTATTCTCTTTGTTATTCTCTCATGACCACTAAGAACGGTGTCAGTGACAAAGGAAGAATATGACTGGGCTCTATATTGAGTAAGAGAAGGTGAATTGGAGATACGGATTGTGTCCAAAGGCAGAATAGACTGGCAGCAACTGGGCCTCCATTTCGTATGGCATGACGGTTCCACTCAGTTTCACCTAAGGGACATTCACTGGAAGCATTGAGGTGTTTTTCTCAGATGAAAACATTAGGAAAATTGTGGAAATGCACCCCATTTTCACAGTATTTTTTCACAAACTGCAGGAAACTCTTAATAAAATCAGGTTTTCTGTCACTATTTGGGAAAACACTGAGAAAATGGGGCTGACCTCTAATGTTTTCCTCATAATTTCCTTGTGGGAAAAATCCTCAATGCTTCCGGTGATTGTTTCTGCCAGTAGTCGATGATATGGACCACTGTAGATCCAAATTAACGCGTTAGCATCCTGTCTTCTGTCTATCCTCTCCCTCGCCGTGCTCCTCGTTTTCAGTTATGCCTGCACACCAGAAGGTGTGTCCTATTACACGCAATCACTCGCCAGTCTCAACTAACCCCAGCTTTCTTTCCCAACCAGGCAATCAACCATGGAATCCGCGCTAAATCTCTGCATCGCCTACCACAGTCGCAATTCGTCTTAAATCTACCTAAACCCACTACTGTATTGGAAAAGACTATCATGAAAAAAGTCTAGATCTGGATAATCATAGAATATCGTACTGTGAAGTGTGTTCCATCTGTATCTCACTTTCTTCCATCTCCAACTTGCGAGGTACGTTAGTGGCGGAGGATGCACAGTAGTACATCCCAAGTCTATCTTAGCTTCTGCAATTTCGATTATACCGTCTTGTATGTCATTCACAGATTATTTCATCATCATTCTCTAGGGTCTTATCTGCAGCTTAGATTCACTGGGAGTGCATTACAATAGACAACGAACTCAATGTGAACTTTTCAATCCCGCCCGCCGATACTTCAGCTATCCCTATCTTATGCCCCATTGCGTATACTTCGACTGTTCATCCTGGCTATACCTCATGCATCCACATCAAGTCCACGCTGTACCCATTTCTAGTATCACTAGGGTATTGGCGATGGTCAGCAATGCCGATACTCTCCATTTTTTCTCACGAATAGAAACCACCAAGGCAGATCTAACCCAATGAGAAAGAAATGAATAGAATTCAGAAAAGTTATAAGTCGTTCAATTAAATAGATGGTCTCTGTGAAGAAAATGAATACATAACAATTTATTTGACGCCGACGGCTGGATATAAAAGATCCACCTATTCTCAAACATACTTGAGGCCTGACAAAATATTATGACTTAGGTGGAAATGTAGAGTATCCCTGCCAAACAAATGTCCAACAGCTTCTTAAGAAGAAAGCAAAACTGGAGAAGCCGCGCAGAACTTTTTCGATCCAGCACATATGTTCAAAATATAGCTCTTTTGTGACGTCTATAAGTTTCACATTCACATCCAGGTTTTATTCTCATCATATCAAAAGCTACAGTCGTTACAAGGGTGTTGCAATATTCTTGGGCCAACACAGTATGTACAATCCAAGCATGTCATAAACGCGGGCGAGCTAAGGACATTGCCGAAATCGGAGAAATTCTACCAAATGATTGCAAAATACCCTCAAATTCAGTCTATTTTTTATCAGAAATAATTGAGGCGAATACAAATTGCTCGACCTCCATATCCTGTAAAAAAACCCTCAAGTTTCGGTTCCATCGCAAGTATCGCGGCTTCTTCCATTTATTCAAGTTGAGACCTATTCATAACCCCTGTCTCGAAAAACCATAAAGAATTGGTTCTGATTGCGCTGCAGACATATAGACTGGTGAGGAATGGGTCAACCTTGGCATCAATTGCCGCTTCATAGGTCAACCTGTGTCCTATGGCTTCTGTTATTTTCTGACAATGTGGCGACACCTGTTTTAGGAAGACTTCCATTGGGTCATTCTGTGGGATTTTATGGAAGCTTTCTTGAAGAAGTGCAGTTCATGCTTCGCAAGGAGAGAGGATGGATCGGTCTGTGGAGGTATTTCGTACTTCATTGTGAGCAAATCCGCAATAAACCCTATTTCGCCGGTGTAAGTAATTTCATAATAAAGCTAAAGTAGGAGATTCGAACGTATTGATAAGCCTGTAATCACGCATTTTAAAAGTATAAGTTATTAAATAAAAGGAAGAAAGAAGAAAGGGAAAAGACCAAAATATCGACGTACCAAGGATGTCACTTGCGATAGCGATACCTCTCACTTCGTTCTGTGCTAAGCATCAGAGCTGTTCGAGCAGATTCAAATGCTAGACTCACAAATAGTGTAGACATTTGGTTATACTCAAACAGTCCCTGTGCACCACATCTGTCAGACAGGGCGATGTTTGCATTCTGTGAGTGCATCATTAGCACGGCTTTAACGCAGGTTGTAACTCCTCTCCGCAAACGTGGATCAAGAGATTTGTCCATGAAGAGATTGACCACTTTCTGATAGAAGGCATTAAAGAAGTAGGAGTTTGCAATGACGTACATCAATGGAAATTTCTGTGTGGGAACGAGATAATGGGGACTGGTTCTCCAGAATAGGGTGAAGCTACATGGCGTCTTTGACTATATCGTGCCACAATATAGCTGTATAGTTGCAGTTGACAAATAGAAAGAGCTGCAAGGCTAAGGGTACTTACAATACAATTATTATATTGAATATGTTCAAAGTTAGTTTTTAACTGACTTCGCATCTTGTTGAGTTGGAGTGTGCAAGTCGAAGTCGCCTGAATCCAGACGGGTTGCAGTTGTTCTCATGTTATAGATATCTAGGCCTCTTCCCAGTTCAGTAAGACAGAATTGGCCACTAAATGAACAAAGAATCGCAATATTTAAGAAAAGAGGCAAAGGAGAATCATAGATCCTTACAGTGTCTTGAATGTGAGGAGGTCTTCAGTGAGCTGCGAAAGATCTTCTGTCTGCCGTATAAATTTCGCTAATGTACCAAGGAAAAGATTGTATTGAATCGTTAATAGTGTTGTGGCTACCCCATCCCTGAGCAGAATAGGGTCTATGTGGAGTATCCACAGCGCCGGCGTTGGTTTTAAGACATCCCCTATATTCATACCTGCCTCAAGCTGTTCAATGAGAGAATGATATGAGTAGGAAATACTAACCATATGCTACTCCGATTACTTTTGCTTGTAAGTAAGACAGTTCAGCACGAGCTGCAGTGCCAAGCGATTCAGGAGGAAGCTTGAAAAGATCGTGATTCACTAAGTTGATTGACGGCCGTATAGCCCAATGGATGTTAGAGAAGACTATGGTGCAGTGTGCCTAGTCACCGCATGTTTTGTACAATGGGCGCTTAACGACGGTATCGGGTTTGCCGAATTTTTTTCGATTTTTTGTCCAATTATATTGAATTCTTCTAAAGAGCAGTTAAAAGATACCTCCGTGAGCATTGTGATTATACTTTCAAAAGCCTTGGAATATGTGTCAATGCAGACCATATGAAAATGGGAGCATTGAATGCAACGATGGGTTTCAGCATATGAAGGTGGTATGGCTGCAAAAGATGCTCAGGAGCATGTCAGGAACTTCAATTCAAGAAAGTATGCTTCACACACCGGAGGATCCCCAAGTCCATTGCCACTCATTTTGATTATTAACCTTGTTTCCTAAGTATTTTTCCTATTCTTATCAATTTTTTTATCAATTTTTTCGCATTTTTCCAATATTTTTCCGTATTTTAATTTTTAATTTTTTAATTAATATAAATATATTTTAGCCGAGGTGGTGGAATTGGTGTTGGACAAAAAAAGTCGTCTCCCTCAGTTTTGAGAATTAAAAAAAATCCCTCTTGACAGTTTCTTCCTATCACTATTACTTTCATTTCTACTAGAGGAAATAAAATACAGAGAATCCCTCGCGGCATCGTGGCCATTAGCGCCCGTTGTACAAAACATGCGGTGACTAGGCGCACTGCACCATAAGAGAACTAAGTGAATGGCGGGATATGAATCTCAGATGATTTCAGATGCTGAAGATATGACTATAAATCTCGAAGTAGATAACAACTGATTTGAAGAGGGACTAAGGAAAAAGAAGCCCGAAATAAATAGCATGCCTTTCTCACGTAGTTCTTCTACCCTCCGACTGTATCGCATCAGATTCTTATTGAACAAAATATATCAGGAAACCTGTTCTTAGAAGTCGTAGGTTCTTCAGATGCTGAAGATATGGCTATAAATCTCGAATGTGATAGCAACTAAGTGGGACTAAAGGAAAAAGAAGCCTGAAATAAATTGCATGCCTTTCTCACTCAGTTCTTCTACCCTCTGACTGTATCACATCAGATTCTTACAGAGCAAAATATGCCAGGAAACCTATGCTTAGAAGCCATGGTTGGTACTCTGGGAGCCAGTGAATTCGGTTGGGAAGAACTTTTGATGATCAACCGTCGCGCTTAAAAACTAACATTATTTGTTTAATCTCGCTGGTGAGTGCTTTCTCTGCTATTTCTGAACGTTTCAAGCCTATTTGCATTCCAGCCATAAAAACACACTTGAGATCATAAACCTTCGAAGCACGAGAAGAATTTACACGCCTGTCACCTCGACTCAAACACATTGTGAATTTTGTGGTTAAACTTACAGCCGTTCCGGATACGTAAGGCGGAGTCCCACGATCACATGATCTCCATGAAAACAGCGTTTTGAAAGGACGCACTGTATCTCGCTATATACTCCGAATTAAAATACAATATTCTGCATAATTAGGTTTTTGAGGTCTGGCTACAATATACCGCACTCAGAATCCCTCACATTCAATACATTCTGTTCACCAAAATAATGGTTGATTTTTGTACCCTGGGCTGTCCTGCATGGACAGGGTGCCATTAAGTCATGTTAGCTGGCCTAAGAATCTATAAAATGCTGAGATAACATTCCAATACTTCGCCCTACCTTAGCATAAGCAGGGGGAGGACATGGGACACATCAAGCATGAAGACGTGGCAGAGCCTTAGAATCTCCTTCCTCTGCTTTGGTTCACATAGGGAGGAGTGTTAGCTTGTTATATAAGAATTTTAGACGATTTATAGGCTGATTAATATGCCTTAATGGCATCCTGTTCATGCAGGAGAGCCCAGAGCGCAAAAATCAACTATTATTTTGGTGAACAGAATATATTAAATTATTAGAGATTATGAGTACGGTAGATTGTAGGCAGACCTCAAAAATCTAACTATACAAATTATCATATTTTATTTCGGAGTATATAGCAAGATACAGCGTGTCCTTATTTTTCGCGGAGATCACGTGATAGTGGGACTCCGCCTTACGTCGGAACGCCGTAACCACCATGACCCAGCATCGAAGTTTCTGGTCTTTTATTATAGGGTGAGCACGTGCTCACGTTCTCTTCTGTTTCGCGCTACGAAGGAGAGCAGATTCCCCATTCTAACCTATCTTTCAGTTCACGGTCTTCGAGTAGACTGAAATACCCTTGCCATGGTTCGTAGTCAACATTCTAATTCATCTGGTACTCAATGAAGCTTTGCAAGGATAATAATAGTTGGGAAACTTCACCAGGATCAGTGGCAGACCGTCATGATAAGACAAATATATTCTCCATCATCGAACATTCGAAGCTTGATGGATATCTAATGCCATGGATATGGTAATAATGTGGATAGTATCATCTGGCCACAGCAACGAAATGTCAGGTGGAAGGTTCATCAATGCTATTAATGGCTAGAATCCATTGAGAGCAGCGCTTGAGATGCGTACTTAAAACAAGGTTGACAATTAACCTCACTGTAGCTAGTCATCTGACCGTTTAGACCATGAACGCATCGCAGCCAGCTGGTACATCGCCTTCGATGGCTTCACCTGCTCTTCCTGCTTTTGATAATACTCTCGGCTCCATGGAAATAGGATTGGTCATATCCTCCGTGTATGTATAGTATTCAATGGATTCTATTGCATTAGACCTCTACCTGACGATCACTCTATTCACAGACTCTTTGGAATTCTTATTTGTCAGAGCTATGCATATTATCAACGGTATTCACACGATCCTTTACTGCTTCGCATTTTTGTAAGATAGAATTTTTATATCTGCATAGTATCCGAATATCCGAACTGACTGTGGTGATTAGGTTGCCACATTAGTGTTCGTAATAGAGGCTTTGGAATATATCCTTCTGCTATAATCTTCTAATTTTTAATTGCTACAGGATTATCGACGGCATACATACAGCGTTCATTGCTCATGCAGTTTACCACTATACTGTGATCAACTATGCAAAGCCAACAGCCCTTTCTTTTAATGAATGGTGTGTCATGTTTCATTTCCAATGAGCCTGACTATAATCTGGGACTGTAGGAGTTTAACGGTATGATATTTAAATATCTTCATGCACTGTGATATACATTAAAGGCATGACATTTTTAGATCCAAGTTCCCGTGACTGTAAGTTTTATCTATAGCCCTTTATGCACAAGATGGTAAATTTTCACAGACATTGGTTGGTTGCCTTGCCCAATGGTAAAGATAAATAACCTTCTTTCCGATTCATGCTGAATCATGATTTGCAAAGCTTTTTTGCTGGACGTATATATATTGGTGAACGACATTATTGCTTTAGATGCTGTAGAGTCACTGATCATTAAACTATTACAGTTGGAAGAAACATCTATGCAACTATTGGGGTTGTATGTAGCAAAATGATTTTTTTCTTTTCTGGAAGATTTATATTCTCTGTCATTACAGATCTCCACATCACTTTCTGCATTTGGTACGGAGCACATTTTCTTTTCTTCATTTTGGGTACTCACCCCTAACCTGATTTCGGAAGCGTTTTCCATTGGTAAGAAATCTATATTTTATAAGCTCACTAAAATATCTAGCTTATTTTTCTAACAGTTGTAGCACAAAAATTGTCAGTTTTATATCATTATTTAAATATCATTCACTCACTCACTGAGATGTTTATTGTCTTCAGATTCGCCACAAAATTGACCTCCCGACTTCATGAACTAATTGTAAGCTCTTCCTTAGAACTAAAGTCTTTCTTAAGAATTCTTTACATCTTAAATCTAGTGGGCTATGATTACTAGCTTGGCACTGGATGCCGCTTGTGATCTGATGATTGTTGTAACTTTATGTTATTACCTCAACCGTAGACGCTCAGGATTCAAATCGTATGCATCATTCAAGACATAGGAACATATAATTGAAGTCTTACCATGTTTCATCACTAGAACTGAAACATTAATTAACAAACTTATTATGTGGACCATTAATACTGGGCTTCTTACCTCGTATGGAACTCCCCTTCCTGTATAAGAATTCCTACTGATTCCATGACTATTCCAGTGTTGTGGCCGTGGTGGATCTTATTTGTGTTGTTTCTATGCAAGATAATCTCGTATATGCTGGAGTTTTCTTTATTGTTAGCAAATGTGCGTTATAGTCCATTGCAATCTCTCTGGAATCTTACTCATTATTTCTTGCAAGTATATGCAAATTCTGTTCTTGCAAGTCTCAATCTTCGGGGTATCTTGAAGTCGAAGCACAACCATGTCGGAGAAAATATCAGCCTTACTGCCAAATTTGCCAGGCATCCAGATGTCACTACTTCTACTATCCCAGTAACTGATGACTCGAATTTTCATTCGAAGGTGAGTTTAGTCTAATTAAAAACAGCTCAAAGTGACCTTTCATCCCTCAGACGAAGATAGAAGGCTCATACAATGTAAGATTGACTGTTTTAAAGCTTGTATTGATGTCCTTGAAATGCTTACCAATCTTTTTATCATTAAGGGTTCTACAATGTTAGTCTAAATGTCTGCTAAGACATGAGATATGTCAGGGGGGTTACTTGCTTAGCCTGTTATTGAAAGATTAAATTTTTGTGTATATTTATTATTCAACTTGGTGTATGTTGCATGCCAGGTTCAGACACCCTCTTCTTTGAGAGTCAGCATTTTCTGTGGCATTGTCACAATGAAGGCGCTTCAGGAATCTCTCTGATTGCCGTTCCATCCGTGCTACAATTTCAGATTTGCTATGCAAGACACGACCAATGGGAATCTTGTTCCTAGATCAACAACGAGTGCATACGACATGTCTGTCCACATCAGTAAAGTTGGCAAATGCTATAGTTGCTATTATAGCGATTATATCACCTATAGCGCCGCTAGCTCCCATACTTTGTTGACAGCTATGGTACCTTCCATAGCACTACCTTCAGACGCCTCGTTCGAGCATTCCTTCCTATTATAAAAATATGTAAGGTGCCAATAAATATATTTTAATCCGATACATTGATATTATAACGTAATATTGATATTATCTCCCTGCTGAAGGTTGGGATCATCGTCTACGATGGACGGCTGCTATGGAAGAATAAGTGCCATGGTCAGGTTTCCTGATGCAGGTTGGCACAGGCATCGGACTGGTTAAGTTGAAGGCAACAAGCTCCATCCTATCATACTTGGTCTTGCTGGACTTGGGAGAAGGTAGTCGATGAGATTTGCCGAGGGCACAGCCCTTGCAAACTTGGTCAAAGTAAAGAGAGGACACCGATAGGCCAGACACCATGCTCTTGCAAATCATCTGATTAATGGCTTGCAAATTCAAATATCCTAGGCAACGATGCCATAGATGCATGCTCCCACTTGAAACAGCATAGACAGAACTAGATTGAATTTCAACACAATCAATATAATACAAAGTACCAGTACTGCCTCCAAAATTTCCTCAGAAATACTCCTCCTCTTCAACGGAAACCGAAATGCCAGTGGGTATGGTCCTAATAGACACTCCCTGCCACTGCAACATGCCTAAGCAGATTAAGTTTGTAGCCAAGCTAGGGACATGGTAGACACATGTAGGGTTACCATTCAATATCCACCTGGCAGTTTGCCTTGGAATTGAACACTTTCGCAGCCCGAAGTGGGAATCCTGCTGTCGTTGTCAATCTTGATTGACCCGGATGAGAGTGTGTATGAGGTGAAGAACTGGTGATCATAGAACATATGAGAAGTCACCATAGTCAAGGATTAACTCAGTGCACATGGCTCCCGATATAGCCATCAATGCCACTCCCAAGGCATGTCTAGAAGGTTCACCTGATGACACAGATATCAATACATGAGGTCCCAGCTCTCGAAGGCTTGAAACAACCATGTTCACACAACCGTTGGTCTTGTTCTTTTCATCCTCAATCCACTTGGGGTACTTGCTGATCCAATGGCCCTCAGCATGACAATAATGACATTCACCATCAAGGTTGACAGGATTGGTGGACCTATCCTTACACAGAATGCTAGCTTGAACTGATGAA
This sequence comes from Sphaerobolus stellatus SS14, assembly GCA_000827215.1. Taxonomy (NCBI): domain Eukaryota; kingdom Fungi; phylum Basidiomycota; class Agaricomycetes; order Geastrales; family Sphaerobolaceae; genus Sphaerobolus; species Sphaerobolus stellatus. The sequence goes on along the minus strand of KN837123.1, from coordinate 415,174 downwards.
AAATGCCGTTGAAAACATAACATGCCTATGGCTGACATCTGCTGGGATCTGGTTAAGTACTCAATCAGAGATTTCTTCTGGCATTGTCTACATGACTCCTATAAAGTGGGCCCTTTATGGCTCAAGACACAACAACCAGCACACGCTGAGTGCATAGAATGTGGCCATGCCCTTGAACCAATGGGCCAGATACTCATGGAATTTTCCTCTTCCAGCTAGAGAATAATTTGCTGATTAGCCTGCTTATAAGGGATTATATATACACCCTGGTACAAAGTCACCTTGGACTTTAATTAGATGCATATATGTGTCTGTACATATCATGAATTGACTTCACTCAATTCCTCTAAGTCCTTATGGACTCCTATGGACACATATATGTGTCCACATAGCTACATAATATTATTACATAAAATATATAGTACCTTACATAATCATATAGTATATAGTTCTGGGTTGGTGACTAGCACTGACCAGTTGTCACCTTACCTTGTACTATCTAGTAGCTGAAATACACACGTTGTAAACAGTCTGCTAGCACAAGGAGTGATATACTAACCACCGTAAAGACATAGTCTTTACACTTTTTTGACTTATACATCAAAGCTATTCACTATGAATATCTGGAACAAACCTTTGTTCCAATGGCCCTAAAGAAGAAAACCAGTGACAAGGTCCCTGCAGGGACCAGTGATGACGTTGACAGCGGCAGCACTCCTAACATCACAGGTGGGAATGATCCCACCCTAGATCCTGGCAAGGATCCCAGCCAGGCAGCATCAGCCACCTCAGAGATGAATACAAGTCATCCTATGACATGGAGCACCTGTGTCACTGACCAGCTTGCCCAACTGGTGAGTGAACGGGGAATGTCTGAGGATCCTACTCAGACCCCCAACCCTCACGGAGGGAGCAGAGACTCACTCCTCCCTAAAACCTACTCAGATTACTCTGAGCCAAGTGAACGATCAGCCTTGGCTGATCCAGACCCTGAGGAATTGGCACTTGGCAACCAGATCCAAGAGATGCTCCATACAATTAACGAGCACATGGATGAAGTAAAATCCATCCACAACATGAGCCGTCAAGTGGCTCAATTATTGGTAAAAACCAATGAGAGCAATAGTGCTCTTGAGGCAAGTACTAAAACCTTGCGAACATGATTAATTGCAATCAGGGAGAAATATCCAACGATTGGCAAGGGCAAGTTGAGCATTCACCCTAGGGATCCTACCAAGGATCCTAATAATGAGGAAATTGATCCTCATTCTGAACAACCAATCAATTGATTGAATAACTACATCAATGAATAATTGATGAATGGTCAACCAAACAATGACCCTGAGTTGATACAATCAACTACTCGATCCAATAATAGATCTGGTCCCAAGTATGCGCTTGGTAAAGCTTGGACTGAGCTCTCAGCCAGGACCACCATTCTAGAACAGCTATATGCAGACCAAGCACCTGCAGATCACCTTAACCAGGCAGCAACAGCAGCCAGGAGCACTCATATGGAGTACGAGTGATTACTCAGATTGAGTAAAGCCGGATTATTAAATCTGCAGGATTGACATCCATTGATCCCCCCTAGCAAGGACACTAGGGAAGCCAAGACACAGGGTAGCCCCTGTAACAGCATACGATACGCTCCCTTCAATAGCATTGAAGACAATGACACTGACAGTGAGACCACTGTCAGGAATCATCAGGAAGGGTCTGTGCCCTTACAGCATCTAGATAATATGGACATACTAGATATGTCCAATAATGAGAGTGATAATGCTCTCATACGAATGGTCAAGTATATGCTTGACTAAAACATACATACTACAATGGAGAAATCTCCATTGGCCAAAGCTGGAGTTAAAGTAACTCTCCCTGACAAGTATAGTGGGTAATAGAGCTTTGAAGCTCTCAAGACCTTTGTCAAAGGTCTCCTATGATGGTTAGACATGTATAGCATGCTAGGCCCCGATGCTTATAAGTATCAGGTCTCGTTCTTAAGAATGAGATTAGAGGGCAAAGCCCTCAAATGGTTTGACAAAACAGTTGAACCCAGGAAGTACCAAAGTACTCCCATGGACTTGGAACAAGTCGTGACTGGCCTATATGGCCAGTATATTCCATCATTGGCTAGACTCGAAGTGTCTAACAAGTTCGATTTCCTCAAACAGGGCACACTTAGCATGCAAGAGTAAGTGGTTAAGCTTGAATACGCTAACCGTTATGATATTAGGGTCCACAACAGCAAACCAATGACTAGTAATAGCTGACAGGACAATAATGTATCGTCCAACACTAGGTGCAAGCCTAGGAATAATGGTCCTGATAGGACCAAGAGTCGTCCTAGGCACCCTTAGGCACCAAGCTGTTGATGTCAACAGCATTTCATCCTCAAACAGATGGTGCTACAGAATGAGCTAATCATTCTGTTGCTCAAATACTACGAGCAGTGGTCAAAGACGACCAAAAGGATTGGGCTGAAAAATGCCTGATGGTAGAATTTGCCATCAACAGTAGCACTAGTGCTACTACAGGATTTGCACTGTTCGAATTAATATACAGGTATATGTCTTGTATTTCAGTCACTACGACTATGACCTTGAAATACCGAGGTATTCAGCAATTCACTGAACAAGTGAAGTGGAACCTCATAGCAGCCCATGATGCTATAATCGAAAAGTGTGTTGAACAGACACACTTCGCCAATAGGCATAGGAGAGAACCTCCTATATACAAAGTAGATGATCTTGTCTACTTATCCACGGCAAACTTAAGTATGCCTAAAGGACAAGCGTGAAAACTCATCCCCAAATACATAGGACCTTACAAGGTCCTTAAGGTAGATAATAATAAATCTACTGTTGATCTGGAGCTACCCCCAGAATTACTGGCACATCGGATACACCCAACATTCCATATGAAATTAATTCATTCCCATATCAAGAACGACAATGAACACTTCCCTAATAGGGAAGTGAGCACCCTGTATGAATTAGGCGCAAACGACAAACAAGAATGATTCATCGACAAGATTATTGGTCACCACTGGACCAATAACGGGAAGATTGACTTCCAAGTCAAGTGGACATTAGGTGATGTCACTTGGGAATCATTGCATGAATGCAACAAATTAGAGGCTCTCGAGAGATACTTCGAGATCCATGGGATTAATAACCCCCAGCAATTGCCTCAATGCCACTAATGAGGGTGTCATGATCACATGTATTACATGTGACATTCAGCCAATAGCCTGAACTGAGGTGCTGTGGCACCAGGCATCTGGCCAGCTTGCTGAAGCATGGCAAGCCAATAAAAATATTCAACCCCCACTTCTGCAAGGCTGAAATTTGCAAGATGCCCTGAACACGTCTTGACCAGTATCCACTACCATGGATAACAAGCCTAATGCTCACATGCAGGTGGACCCATCCACCACCACCATGAGTGCCATCCAGACATTCAAAACAGACCCATCCACTGAATGGGTCATCAAATCCACTCCAGGATTTGTAGCCATCAAACACAAGATGGGTTGTCCCATCTGCAATGCCTCGGCATCACACTGTATGGCTGCCAAAAGGTCATACGAAATCTGTCTTGCTGAGAAGGATATCAGCCACACTGTGACTGAAGCCTGGCCTGAATTGGTCAGGTATCAAGACAATTACTATTGTCTATTGGAGGACTACAACATCCTCAAAGAATCCATAAAGTCAGCTGAGATGAAGGCTGAAGAATGTAGAGCTAAGATGACCCAGCTCTATGATAAACTTGACTCTCCATGAGTCACCATCCAGATAAGGCAGAGGCAGACAGAGACAAAGACCAAATGGAGTTAACAGAATAATGAGACTGATTTCTGACTACTGATCAAAATACATTTAGCAGCTATTTATACTAAAAATGGAGACAGGAAAATACAAGGAATAATAGTCAGGGTTACAGAGATGAGAACAGATAGGAAATACAAGAAATGAACATGATTGGCTGGTGATGATGATAATTGGAGGCTGATGAGAATATAATGTAAAAGACATGTGAAACATAATCATGTGGATTGTAAGTGATGTTTGGCATCAATGAGAAGAATAAGCAAGATAAGAAAATGGAGTCTGAGGGATATGGAACAACTGAGTTAATCAATAAAGAGTGACAGAGTCTGAAAGGATAGAGGAATAAATAAATCAAATGAAGGAAATCTGAAGAATGCATGAACAACTAAATCAGAGAAAATGAATTTAACAAAAGCAGAGTCTGAAGGAAAAAGAAAATAATCAAATAAAACAAAATCAGGATCAGGGTGTGATGCAATCAAGAGACTTATCTCAAGTACCAAGTGCATAATGGTTATCAATTACAATGATCAGGAGATGCACATATACATTACAACAGATGCCTCTGATTGTTGCACTATTGCCATCCTGAGCTTTGGTTGAACCTGGGAAACTGTGCACCCCATCACCTATGACTCATATCAACTTAACAGTGCAGAGAAGAATTACCCAGTTCATGAGAACAAATTGCTGGTGATTGTCAAGGCCCTGAAGAAGTGGAGGACAAGCCTTGTTGGCACCCACTTTGAGATACACACTGACCACTGAGCTCTGCAATATTTCAAGTCGCAGAAGGATCTGTCACATCGACAGATTTGGTGGTCAGAATTCCTTGCCAACTTCGAATTTGACATCAGATATGTCAAGGGTGAAGACAATTCCGTGGCAGACACCTTGTCTCACATGCTGGATGATCCACCAGCTGCTAGCCTCACTACCTGTGCACTCACATACACCTGGTCTCCATCAGTGCCCCTAGCAGTAGTGGCCATCCAGAACATCTCCACTGACCTATCACTGCTAGATGACATCCGCAAAGGGTACAAGTCAGATGAGTTCACCAGACAACTCACCAAGGACATCAGGGCAGGCAGCATCAATGGTGCCAAATGGAACATGGCATGCTATATGTTGGCTGTCAGCTTGTCATCCCAACCTTCCCCAAGTGCAGGAGCTCTTTTACAACTTCACACATGATACATTGGGATGTTTTGGGTTTGACAAGAGCCACAAAGTGCTACATGACTCATACCCCTGGCCTAACATGTGGCGTGACCTGGAATGCACATATATCCCCTTCTGTTCCACATGCCAATGCAACAAGGACTGCACATCTCACATAACAGGTCCTCTTCACCCCTTCCCCATGCCAGGGCAACACTGCACAACTACAAGTCACCCTATACAACTACTAGACACTACACAGAAGGGGATAAGAGAATAAGTGTATTGGCTAATGACCTGGCAGGCCACTAACTTCTACAATGCAGTGGAAATCCTAAGAGACTAGAGCTGGGGGCTAGCTACTAACTACAAGTCCTTATATACTACAGAGATAGTCTAAATATAGAATACTTCTAGAATATTCCATGACCTTCCATAACCTCCCATGACTTTCTATGGGTTTCCATGAGGTTCATAATGTTCCACAACTTTCCATAACTTTCCAGAGATGGAAACTGCTAGAACCTTCTACCATCTTCCAATAGATATTCCAAAAAAGAACCTCCCTTGACACCCCATACCTGATGCACAGTTTGACATTGTTGCACTCAGCTTCATTGGCCCACTACCAGAAGAGGATGGTAAAGACACCATCCTCACCATCACTGACCTCCTCAGGGCTGACATCCACATCATAGCCACACACTCCTCATACACCACCTTACAGGTTGCCACCATACTATTCAATGACTGGTACTGTGAGAATGGGCTGATGCTACAGCTCATCTCAGACCAGGATCCTCTCTTCACATCTGAAGTATGGACTGCATTGCACAAGCTCACAGGCATCAAGTTGAATATGTCAACTGCCTACCATTCACAAACTAATGGCAGCAGTGAACACACCAACAAGACAGTGAACCAGGCACTAAGTTACCATGTCAACAACAATCAGAAAGGCTGGTCCAAGACCCTACCCTGCATTTGCTTTGCCATCATGAACACAGTAAATGCATCCAGCGGCTTCTCCCCCTTCCAGTTGAAGACCAGACAATCCCCACAACTCATTCCCCCCTCATTCCACATACTGTTGTCCCCACACCCACACCTGCCGATATTGAGGCACAGCAGATCATTGACAAGCTTCAAACCAACATTTGCAAGGCTCATGACTGCCTGCTTGCTGCTAAGATCCGCTGGGCATACCATGCCAACCTACACCAGGGTCCAGAAGAGGTTTATGCAGTCAGAGACCTTGTCATGCTGTCAACAGAACACTGCCAGCATAACTACAAATGCAAAGGCAAGAAACATGTCGCAAAGTTCATGCCCAGGCATGATGGGCCCTACACCATCATCTGCACATTCCCAGAGAAATCCGAATACACCCTACACCTACCCAATAACCCCCAAACATTCCCAGGTTTCCACACCAGTCTCCTTAAATGCTGGATCCCAAATGACTTGACGAAGTTCCCTGACAGAGAACTCATGCTGCCTAGTGCCATTACCACTGCCGACGGCACTAAGGAGAATTTCATCAACAAGATTGTCAACTGCAGGTGCCAAGGATGAGGCAATCAATTTCCCATTTGCTGGGTGGGTTTCGATAGGGACCACAATGAGTGGTTATCAAGGCAGCAGCTCATCAACATGGAGGCTCTGGACATCTGGGAGGCCGAGAACGGTGTTGGCTGCTGATCACCAATGGCCTCATTTGTTTTCTCTTGCTCTCATTTTCTTCTCCTTTTGTTCCCTTCCTTTACATTTGTGCCTCACTTGTTTCTTTCTTCCTGCATTTTCACACACTTCTTCCTGAGAGGAAGTCTATTCTTCAAAGGGGGGAGGGGTGTAAGCCCACTGTAGCGGCTCACCACACCCATATATGCTGACTGTCACGGAATGACAGTCAGTCTCACATATGATGTCCACATTACATACACATTCCGTTTCCTTATAAGACTTTTTCGGACTTCACTGCTCTTCACTTCTTATTTCCCACAACAAAGGTATCTATTATCCCCATTTGATTTATTGTACATGTACTGACTTCTTATTTCCCGCAATGAAGATACTGTTGCCCTGTCTGTGCTGTCTGATTAGTGAGGCTGATTACCAACAGCCATTCAACAATATCGTCTTTGGTTGACATGCGTGGGACTCCTGTGGGGAACATCGGATGTCAGCAGAAGGCTTCCTTGCAGATGGCCATTGTATACAGCAACAATTTCATATCTCCGAGCTCTGGTAGTCTTCATGTTCCCAGTAGTGAATCCAGTTCTTGCTGGGCTTTCTTTTGAACCCCGGGATATAAAAGCATAGCAAGAATAAATGCTTGAACTGTAATAGTGGTCTAGATATCGGGAACCGTGAGATAAAATATTAATAATGAATATTGTGAAAGACAAACCGTGTGAGCTTCTCTTAAAGTAAGGATGACAGCAGAGTTTTTGAAAAAAATTCTTCATCAGCAGGTTCGTCTGTGCTAGATCCCAAGTTGGTGAGAGAGGTCGCGACAAAGGATGGATCAAAATGAGTGTCGACCTAAATAAAATTTTATAATACTTCGGAAGTCCCAGAGTGGGAAACATACCATCCGACGTTTAGCTTCCTCGAATGGTAAATCCAAAATATTACTGGCTTTCTGGCGCCAAACTCTGGCATTTCTTTTAAATCCACCTCCAGGCATCCATGCAGGAATGTATTTCACTGGTTTCACATGAGTTAAAATGTGTATCAAGCAACTGATGACTGACACCGAGAAATCAAGTCCACAAGAAACTTTCTAGGAACGACAACTTCATCTATCCCTCGAAAGACCTTTTCCATATTAACTACCATCGGGAAAGCTGGCAAATGTTATATAGTCTATACAGTCCATATAGTGTCCACAGTGTCCATAGCATCCCTGGGGAAATTACTAATTCTGAGCTATGCTAGCGAGTGCAGGTACTACAGAATGCTACCGTAGACACCATAGGGTTCGTAGGCTTAATAGGACTCAATAGCTGCATTTGTTTTCGATTTATTGAACATTTATTAATTACGCAAATCGAGAGCCAGCACATATGTGAATTTAAAGTATAGATATATAGATTCTATCTATATAAGTACACTGATTATACTAGATTAATCTTAAGAGATTTTGTGGGAGGAGTAGGATGCATTATATTCAGAATAGTCGGATGCAGAGAAGAGTAAGTACGAGAGTATGATTTTCGAGAGCTTGTAACTTACTACAAGACATGTCGCAAAAATCGAAACTGCCTGGTCAGTTATGATGACCTCCCCAGGCATCATCAGGCCCTGGCCAGGATGAAGCCCATCTTGGCCCAGGCCTGGTCAGGGCCTGACCGACTCCACCCTGACCTGATCACGTCCTGGCCAGTCCTGACCAGCTCCACCCTGGCCTGATCATGTCCTGGCCAGTCCTGACTGACTTCACCCTGACCTGATCATGTCCTGGCCAGTCCTGACCGACTGCACTTCGACCTGATCATGGGCTCACCCAGTGTTGGTGATGGTAAGGACAACATCTATGAAATTTAAGCAGACAGACACTATTTCCTTTTCTGGAAGCCTCCGCTAGCACCCGATAACTACTTGTCACTTGCATCTGGGTAGAGCTAGAATGTGATTGTATTAGCGTGACTTTCAGACTAGCATTGAGGTAATGATAGCTTAGTGGTTTAGGGCCGGAAATTAGTGATTGATAACTGATTGGTAATACTCAAACTGTTAGGTTCGGTTCTTTATGTGATCATTTTTTTAGGGTTAGTATGTTAGTAAAATGGCGAAGACCCCAACAAAATCTAGTTGAAATTTAGGATTTTGACTTAGAATTAGGAAGTTAGGGGCATAAAGGGTTAGGATTAGGGGTGTTAATACCTTGGGAGAGCGGCAATGCCTTTACCAAAATCTAGCTGAGGAATGTGTAAATATCTTCTTTTTTTTTATATTTGAAGGAGGAAAACAAATAAAAATAAAATTTAACATTGTTGTGTGAAAGAGTCCACCAATATATTATATAATTTGTACATGCCCAAATATGGATTATCTTTGATCGCGTCAGAGTTCCGAGAAAGGAAAAAGTGTTTGTCTGCTTAGCGTCCAGCATCTATGCCTCTTTGCTCATTGTCTTGTCATGGTCGCTCACTGTCCTGCTCTTTCTCACGCTTCTCTCATCATCAAACACAGCGAGTAAAATTATTATAATCTATATATTAACACAAAACCACGATTTGCTGATATAATATTTTACATAAGCATTAGTTCCCACGCTTCGTCACCCCTACAAGCGGCAAAGCACATAGACACGAGGGCGAGCTGTACTCACCCTGTTTGCAGAGCAAAGACGAGCTTGCTTGTTCAAATAAATGCATGTGAATTTTTTTGACTGAGTGCTTGAACTCTCTGTTCTCACCAGCACATCAGGAGCTAGTTGACATGGCATCTAACAGGCTCCCGCTCGTCATCCCGCCTTTCCCGGGTGCCACTCACTGTCTGCAACAGCAAGCAGGATGTAACAGAGCCTTGGGAAAAAAAGACTTCTTTGAATATGATTTAAATAGTTGAGGCTGTGTTATATTTCAATTCTGATGGGCTCTATACTTAGCAGGGAATTAAGCATCGCAGGGCCCAGCTGATGCACAGCTCCAATTAGTTGATAACTGATAATATTAATATAATACTTGGAATACTTAGGTATAAAATGAAGTCATCCTCTATCTAATCCACCTTATTTGAATAAACTCCATAAATCGAATTTTCATATGTACAGCATATACCACTAAGCCATGCTTTGACATTTGGTTTCATGGTGTGTATACCTCCTTACCATTTTTATATGGACAGCTCAAGAACCACCATGTAACATTAGGTAGCATTAAGCAATAAAGTCCCTTTGGTGTAGTGGTTTAGCGTGATATATTTGGTAAGTCTTCTTTTACAGTCCTGTGTTTGAATCCTGCTCTGGCCAGATATTAATGGTTTTTAGAAAATGACAAAAACAAGTGACTAAGTAAAGTAACACAGAAAAAAAAAAGTAAAGAAATAGGAGAGAAAAGGAAAATAAAGAAGAAATTGAAAGATTCATAATATTTTTTCTTTTTTATTGTGATCGCCTGACCAGGCCTGACAATGCCTAGTGAGCCTGACAAGGCCTGGCGAGCCTGGCCAACCTGGCCAACCAGCCGGAAGCTTTAAACCATGTCAGGCTGACCAACTTAAACCCTACCTGACGACCTGGCCAGGCCTGACACTGCCTGATATGCCACTTTCGATTCTTGCGAGACATACAAATGAGGGTGCGGTCGGATATCCATTATCTAGCGGGAAATAGAAGAGAGAGAAATTAACCCAGTACTAATTTGAAATGGCAAGAGGAGAACACTGCTTACCCACTCACCCCAAACGAACACTCATTGGAACTTCCCACCTGGGGCCTTGAAACGGCGTGTTCCTGTTGTTAGCTCTCGGAGAATTAGATCAATACTTTCACCCCCTAATGATCGAGCAATCAGTAATTGAATACAGGATTGAGGTGGTTGTAACATACCTGGACTACACTGTATAAGACAGGTCGGCCAAGTCCATCCATCCCAACCTTCGAATTTCCGTCAGAATCTCATCTTACAACCGGTCCCAGGTACGATATTTGGGGTATTTTTGAGTATACGACGAACGAAGGTTAATTTGAATTAGTATGACGCAACTGCAAGCTCAGCAACAGAGAGAATTAACCAAGAGCAGCGCCACACAGGAGTCAGTTAAAAGGCCATTATCATGTTATCAGAGTTATGGCGCTCACATTTAAATACACTTCTATATCATAAAAGTGCTAGCAGAGGCGCTTGGAAGGAATGCTGCAGGCTGTGGTGGAGGCGGGGAGATGGTAGAGATAGTACGATGCTAAGTGGCGGCCAAGCGACCTGACGCTCATAATTGTTCAAACCAGCGGAGTTCACTTTGAAAGAGTAGCAAGGTCATAGTGAGCATAGTTGGCTATTATTCTCATAGAGGTCCGCTAGATGTCGTAGAATGAATAGCTGCCATGAAAAATTTAAGCGCTTTTGCCAAGTTTCCGATGGTCTCCAGCTATGATTGACTGAAAGGGGAGACTTGTGTACATCTAAGAGTAGCCAATGGCTGGAAAAAGAAACTGAGATTCATACTCAAGTTATTCAGGAGAACCCCAGTCGGCTTAGGATATAACCCCTTCACGGTGATGTTCACGAAGTCTGTATACAACTTGCAGAAGTCCAAGAAATCAGCCGAATTAGGATCGAGTGTAAAGGTATTAATGGGGCCTTGGTTTACTCCAGGCTCGATGGGATGCAACCGTGAAGACTTCACATACACCAGCACCTACAGCTGCCAATCCAGCGGAAGCATTCATGCAGAAGAATCCAGCTGGCATGGACATGTTCTGGAAGAAACCACGAGCGACGTCCATATTTAATTGACTGTTTGCAACACGACCATCGATGAAGAATATGGTGGTGGCACAATGTTAAGTGCGGATAGCGCTCAGGATTGCTCAAACCAACTGAGTCAACTGGAAGCACTTAGCGAAATGCAAGCGAAGCTAGCCGAGAATTATTTCTGTAGCATCCACCACTATTCCTGTAGAGGCTTGCTAGATGCCATAGCGTTGATAGCTGCTACGGAAAAATAAGCGCCATTTACCAGCATTCCTGATGTACATAAGGGTCATTTTCGTATTGAACATCAATACCATAAACTATCTGAGGAAAAAAGAACTTAGTAAGGTCTATGGGATAGGTTTGGATTATGTACTTCTATAATTGTGGCTCCCGTCGTATATAAGTTGTGCTCAGAGAAAATCTCGGGTGAGCGAAGGAGGCGTAAAAGCAATTTTCTGATAGAAGCTCAGCACGATCTGAGAATAACATAATAGTCTGCATTTAACCTTGTGTTCCTCACTTGGACGGGATGGTAAACATGGACAACGTTTGGATGGACTCTGTTGTGGATCACCTTCCGATGTCGGCGCCAGCAAGATCCATATCACACGGCTGCTACATTTCAGTGACTATAGCCAACGCTGTGGGAGTGTAAAAGACCGCCATCATAGTGATTCTCTCAAGGTCAACAAAGACATACAGGTCACTCATCATGGTTGTGGACACTCTGTCTGAATAGACTGACGAGCGTCTCTCAAAAAGTTCGTCTGTCAGTTGTCGCGAATTGACGTAAAGCATGTGGGCTCCAAAGTCATTTAAATAAACTAGATCTCCTAAATTTTATATAGGTCAACGAAGTCTGGGTTTATAAGATGAAAGTTTTTCGAACCATACTGTCTTGCCCACTGGCCTAGTTAGCAAGCGAAACTATGTTCATTACTGCCCTTTGCAATAGACCTTGCGGTAGCGCGCGTGCGCGAGTTTTTCCCGTTTTTCCGCCCCTAAACTTCTTTCTTTTGTTCCGGCCTATCCACGTTGTATTTCGACTAGCATAATTAATATAATTGGCTTGTATATACGTAAAGCAAATTTACATGTCAAGAAAAATGGCCCAAAAGGGCCCTTGACCTAGTGCTGGCAAACCAGACCTTTCCACGGTATAACCTTTTTTTCCACTCGAAATAGAGCACCTACACCCTTGGCTCTGTATTATGTTGTAGCTATACCTATATACAAAATTTACACGTTGAGAAAGAGATCAAAATACTTCTGCAGGACTCTTACACACATATGTCATGTCAGGTGCATCTACTTCGAGCCATACCTTCAACTTCAACATGTTCCTGAGGTAATGCTGTTAATTTGGCTACATGAAAAATTAAATATACTGCATATCAACAACATAGTTGATCATTGTACCTGGAGACGCAGCACAGCTGTTGGAATAAAAGCCAGCAGCTCCCTGGGCCCGGGAGTGGTGAGCTTTTCTTACAGGAGGAATTTCATCATTTTCTCAACGTGTGAATTTTCTTTATGTATATACAAACTAATTCTATTGATGGTGTTAGTCGAAATACAACGTGGATAGGCTGGAATAAAAGAAAGAAGTTTGCGGGCGGAAAACTGGTGTGCGTGCGCTACGGCAAGGTCTATTGCAAAGGGCAGTAAACACAATCTTCCTTGTTATATTTTCTGTTAGTACTAAACACTGCAGCTAGAGCTACTACTCTAGCTGTCTTTCTCCATTTTTACAGCTTTGCGCGAGGCTGAAACCATTCCGTTAAAATGAGTTTGGTCGGGTAAATCTAAAAATGGTACACCCACCTCTTTGGCACTGAAGACCGGTAACCTCGAGACAAAACTGTTCCACCGTTCCTCCGATACTATTGGAGCTGTTATATAGCTTTCAACTCGCAGGAGTGGAAGAAACTTCGGTAAGTCTTGATATAGAGTCGTTGCTCTATCCAAAAGCATTTTCTTTTGTTGCAACCTTGAGAGTTTTGCATTTTCAGAATACCATGCTGCATCGCGTTCAAGAAGACTTGCGACGAAGAGATCGATAATTGGTTGTGGAAGACCCCTCGACCTCGCTGCTTCGTACGCACACCGGTGACCAATGGCTTCCAGAACACCACGACAATGAGGAAGCAGATTTCTCTCGGCGTCCAAGCTACGATGATTCTTCCAAGAATTCATCAATATTTTCAACTCGGCTATGATGGAATCCTCGTGTCTAGCCAACAGCTCCCCTTCATAGAAAACAGCCGGGATCTGGACCTTGTTTCGAACAATATCGATGGCAAACCCTATTATCGTGATAGTAAATCTCGTAGTTTCAATTACCGAGATGAAATGCTTACGAATAGATATTCCAAGAATGTCGCCTTCGGCAATGGCGGCTCCCCGCATATCTGCCTATGTCTTTTAAATTGAAATTCACGGAAGACTCTTAGGCTCTTACATGAATTACAGATAGTTGATTGGCTTCAAATAGACCTTGTGCACCGCATCGGTCGCCTATTTCCAATAACATATCAAGGGTATGTCGAAACACTGTCGTCTTGAATATTGCTGCTAAAAGGTGCCTTTGGGTAATGGAACGTTTGGAGTCTACAAATCTCTCATATGTTTCTTGGCCATAAGATTCGAAGACCAGGCTCTGTGCTACCATTGCGAGCAAAGGTATGTACTGAGTGCTGAAGGAACTGATAGGCCTATGTACCCAAATAGCGCCTTCGAGAACTTGAACATTCCGTCTGAGACTGTAGGCAATTCCTATATAACACCCGATTCGGAGAGCTGAGAGTGCTACAGCTCCCATGGATAATGTTCCCGAGATAACTCGATGAATATGGTTGAAAAATAATTCACGGGTGTCCTTTGGTTTACGCATATCTCCTAATAGCGCGTTGTTATAAAGCCGAACTTCAGAGAAGTAAGTGAGTGAGTGCCCCACGGGACGGGAAGCCCCTCTGGCAGGAAGTAATCTGTAATTCCATTAGAATGAATTTTTACAGGTTATAACTGCACGTTCCTGCATATAATTCCCTCCGTCATTTTGAACCCATCATGGAGTTTAACCACAAAGCCCCGTATTCCATGATCTTCACCATTGATAATGAGCCGAGCGAATACAATAGCTACACATGGAATTCCAAACGGTGCAGTAGGAGGCATGTATCTGGAAGCGTGAGCTCAAAGGGTTCTATTCAGTCAGAGCAAAAATGTCTCACTTTGCAGCGCCGGGGTGGGGTGTATGAAGTATAAAGTCGCCATTCGGTTGCAGCGTTGCGGTAGTTTCAATGTTTATGGCATTTAATCCATGATTGACTTCTGTTAAACAGTATTGTCCCCTTCAAAGATTGATGAGGAAATATAGCTTGGAAAGAAACTCTACACCCACGAGACACGAAAACGAAGAACATCAGTCATAAGTGCTTGCAGCTCCTTTCTATTCTCCCTATAACTACCCAGTGTTCCAAGGCATAGGTTATATTGAATTGTAAGTAAAGTCCCGACAGAGGAGTCCATAACCAATATGGGATCTGTATGAAACTCCCAGTATTTTGGAGAGAGTTCTAAAACATCGCGAACTGATAAATCTACTCTCGATTAAGTTTAATCCGAATTAGTTGTGAGGGTATACCTACCGTATATCTGTGTTACAGCTTTGGCACGAGAATAAGAAAGCTTGATACGTTCAACATAGGCGATATCCCCTTCTGGGAGCTCCCTTTGGAAAAGAGCTTCTTGTGCTAAGGATGCCGTTTTCTGCATTGTACGTATAAACTTGGAATGGGGAAAATAAGGTTGAACGAGAGATTGATCTACTCTTTGTATTCTGTGAGCCGCTCGTATCTCTTATCATCCGAACATTACAACCCTGGAAACGTCACGGCATCAGAAGCATAAAACTCAGCTAGAATTTAGGGGCAAGTTAAACCTTTATAGATAGATATGTTCGTATCAGGGAATTACCATTTTTAGAATAACGCCAGATACTTAAATTGATGGGGTTGTTCATGATTTCGTATTTTCATTCTGTTACACGTATGTTTTAGCCGATGTCTTTCTGGGAGCCCGCCTACCGGGCAGAAGCTTCGAAGTCTCTTAGTGTAGTAATGATGCTTCTCCCTGCATAGGGTGAGACCATCAGGAAAGTTGACACAGAACCATGCTTTAGCGCTCAGTTCGGGAGCATTACAATGGGTGTCTAGTGCTAGCTTTTTTTATATAGCAAATTTCCCAGTGCATAGTCCAGATGCCACTAGATAGTGATGCCGTTGCTCATTTTGCTGAGCTTGGGAATGGTTTACAAGAATGTCGACTTATAGTGCAACGCTGATGGATCCAGAAGGGCGTCTTAATCGAGATATTCTCAGGACTCATAAGCGTTCTTACGTGGGAGGCCGGCATAGATCAGGCGAGGGTTCAACAAAATCCGGGCAGTTTTCAGCTCGAAAGGGTGGAAAACGATTCGGAACTCTTTTTTCTCCAGTCTTGTTTCCCCTTAGCATAAAAAAAATCCTGCATACGCTTGTTTTCTTTCTATAAGCTTCAGCTTCAGTCCTAGGTTCCTACGACCGTCACGAATTATAAGGAAGAAAGTACATATTTCACAACGAAAATGTTCAAAGGGTTAGATGCATGTGGCGGTCGTGTATTCCACGTTTAATTTAAGGTGCGGCTCCTAAGAAAAGAGTGTGATTCGGCATGGATGGCTGAATAGCCTGGCCTTCTAACGGAAAACTTCTGAAAGGGAATTTCCGCTGGACGGGTACCTATACCTGTCTGAAAATCAGAATTTATTTTGGAAAGCGGTATGGAGTGGGAGGCTATTACCATCAACATCAAACATTGAAGGGTAGTCGTTTTTCCATGTCCACAATAGAGTTCCCGCCGAATCGCCTTCCGTACATTCAATCTGACGCAAAGAGTTAGCTAAGGGGAATCACCGCTTATTTTCTCGAAGGAATTTGAGCAACGTTAATTGCCCAGTCTGATTTTTTTAGTACTTCTCAGAGCTTGTCTCCGAATATATATGGTTCACATATTGTAGCAGTTATATCTGGGTGATTTGATGGGAGAGTTTGAAAATCGAAGGGTTACTTACAGAGAAGGAAAGGAGTATATTCTGCGACCGAAAAGTTTTGCGACATGATTACGTGGAGAGGTGGGTTCACGGTTGTTCAAATTGAGTTTATACGCTCGACTGAACACTGCCAGTGCTCATCATATGGCCGAGGGTCGGATCGTTTTCTCATGAAACGAGCAGTAACGGTTACGCCTGAGAAAATTGAGCCGATCCAAATGATTTAACCACAGAATAAGAGATAAAGCGTCTGCAGCTCGACGGAATTCCACGATGTGAAACAATTAAGAAGCTATAGAAGCTACAGGCGCGATGATTGTTCTCCCGAGATTTCACAGGGTTCTGGTATGCCCGTTGTCTATATTTGGATTGGGGGTGATGGCCACATAAGCACACTTCTAGATCCTCACTTCCGTTTGGATTTGTCCATCACCAACAATACCAGAAGCACCGTGGTTTTTCTGCAAATGATGTGAGCTTCTGTAGTACCTCAGGATTTCTGTAGGAGGTTAAATTGCATTGAATGTAGCCTCTACATCCCTTAATATGAATAATTATGGATTTACGTGTTCTTTTACTTCTAGATGAGCTCCTGTATTTTTCTTATTTTTTCTCAATTTTTTTCCGCTATGCCTATGATTGATTTCACTATTTTCATGATTATTATATTGTTTATTTTGTTATATAAATTACGGTTCCGGAAGGAGGTACGACTGAATGGTGAAACCGTCCTTTTGATATCGACGCCCGTTTTCGTGCTGGATTGTCCCACGGTTTGATTTGGGCGATATCTGAAGTCCCACAGTTTGATTTGGACTATGCCTAAACATTCCCACAGTCACAATCTGAACATGCAAACTCCTGCACAGTCTCTAGCGTCCTTCCTCACACCCCTAATCACTATTGATCTTCCATGGGAGATAGATATCATATAAAAGAATATACTTAAATATTTATGGTAACTTAGGGTAAGCCTTTCATTTACTATCTCTTTACTTTTCCTAACTCGGCTGTTCCCGTGAATCCCAACATCACTTGGCACCGACAATGCTCGTCACCTTCCTTACCTTATGACCATAACCACAACCACGACCTCCATTCCGTTCATATATTGTTCTACATTGCATACACTCATGTGTTTTCAGTCCAGACATCTTTTATGCGCATTGCCTCTAGCTGATAACCCAACCTGTAGCCTTTCCATCAACAATCGGGCCTGCTATCACTTATAAGTCAGTCTCATTATGGTTCCGAAAGGAGGTACAGCTGATTGAACTGTCCTTTCGAAATCAGCACACATTTTCATGCTGGATCCTCCCATAATTAGTTTTGCTATAACCTTCAACATTCCCACAGTCACAGCCTACAGCTTCAAACCCTTACAGGGGCTAGGGCGCAAACTGCATATCTAACGATTTTCTGTGCAGCAAATATAGTACCTAAATGAATAAATTACAGGTAGGCGGATATTTTCCTAGTGATTTCATTCTCCCTGTGCAGCTATGCCCGCAGATCCCGGCATTACTTGGCATTGACGATGCGTGTCACCTCCAATAAACCTTCTGTTGCATCCATGCCACTCGAAACCTCCCGGATCATAGATGAGCTCCTAGGCATTATGATATATGTGGTAAGTTAATGATACTCCTGCAATACCTTCATATTCACTTCCATATAGTTCCAGGCTGGTCTTGTGGCAAGTAAGACGGTGTCGGCTTGTGGAGTAGGAACTGTGGACTTGGGGTACGACCATGGACGATTAGGTATGTGTGCATATTCGTGAGGTTAATGTTATGCTTATTATGACTTATACCAGAGTATGGGAGGTGGTAGCGCTGTCTAAGCTGTTAGGCCTCTGTTGCTGCCAGTGCACGTTATGTGAAAAAAAATCATTATGATTGCAGATCCACGGTGCGCATGTCTCTTATTCCATCTTTCTACACAAAATATGCTCATTTATTCTAAGATTCAAAAGAATACTTTATGGTGTAATCGGTCCCTTGACTTTTACTGAAAACCTCACTCTGTCAACCATTGAAGTAATTAAATTTCATTAATAATCACATTTTCATTGCCTCCTGAACCCCTCCAACGAAGTAATTAGATTTTGTTCATACTACACTTTCATTGTCTCACATATGTCCGTAGAACTACCCACCTTCGACGATGCACCACATTGCTCAGCACTCATTGCCCTTCATCCTCACGATCACACACTCATCGACAAGCATTCATTTTATTTTCGTATGGTATATCCGAAGGACTGTGATTCAATAAGGAATAAAGGATAAACAGTTTCAGCTAAATTATGAAAGAACGGGAAGGAGCAGCAGGCACTGGTGTCTATTAGGATGTGCACAAAGGGTACAATTCCTACATTGTTCTACATTGTGTATGCTCACCTGTTTTCGATCCAGGCATCAGTTATGCATGTTGCCTTTGGCTGATAATACAACTTGTAGCCTCTCCATCAATAGTCGGGCCTGTTATCACTCGTAAGTCAGTCTCATTGCCATATGGACATTTATTCATCCTTTTGTTCCATAGATCCCTGCAATTCACCTTCAACAAACCAATTCCATAGATCCCCACAATCTGCCACCAACTCGATACACATCCACAGTCTATTACCCCAGCAAGATGATAATTTCATATGGGATGGTCGGTATCCAAAGAGCAAAACAATGATATTTACAATCATAATGGAAGGGCAAGAGAGGAGCGGCACATTGTCACTGCTAGGGTGTCAAGTGTGCAAAGAGTTTTGTGAGGTATGTCTTTATGTTCCCTCTTTCACTAAGAACTTATTATCAGGTAAATTATTTATCTAACTTGCTAGGTACTGGGTGATGCTCTGTTTATGGTTAATCAAATGATAGCACTGAATGATGTATTAAAGTGTATTTGCAACCAATATATATTAGGCTGCCGAACTTAGAGCTCCTTCTGCCAGCATTAGCTGGCCTACTTCAGGTATTATGACTTTTCTCACGTCTCTTTAACACTCAAACCACCTTCCTCTTCTTTGTTCAAGAAATCAGGAGGCTCTAAGGTAGTCAAAGGGGACTGAAGATGTTGAAAACCGACTGCAGAAAGCAGCAGCTTGCATTGGAAGGCCCTTGTATTTTGAACGGGAGGCATACCGAGAATGGCAGGTGGCTTAGGTAACTAATGTTCAACTTACACTCCACTCTGATCCACATTAGACACACTAATATATATTGGTAGCAAATACACTCTATTGTTACTGAAAGTGTCCGTTGCATAAAGGGTATCACCAGGTATGTTCTATGTGTTCTCTCATTTCCAGTTGCTGCTAAAAAAATCAAACATCATATTCGGTGGGGAGGCCATCATTTTGCACTTGTTATTTACATATTTACACAACACTGCTGCCCTCCAAGACTTCTTATGCTCTTAGGAGCTTACACAGGCTCTTCTGCATGTTTGATGGGTGAGAATTATCTCCTTGATTTTCATTATGCGCAGCACACTATTTGTGTTTATTCTGTACATAGCTTTACAATATGATTTTATTTACTGAGATTTCAACAATGAAATAAGAATGGGTTTGATTTTGTGCTGGGCCACTTATAACCAAGAGGGTCTCTTGGGTGTAAGGCTGCAGACAGGTATTACGGTTCTGGAAGGAGGTATGACTGATGGTGAAACCGTCCTTTTGATATCGACACCTGTTTTCATGCTGGATTGTCCCATGGTTTGATTTGGGCTATGTCTGAACATTCCCACAGTCACAATCTGAACATGCAAACTCCTGCACAGTCTCTAGTGTCCTTCCTCACACCCCTAATCACTATTGATCTTCCGTGGGAGATAGATATCATATAAAAGAATATACTTAAATATTTATAGTAATTTAGGGTAAGCCTTTCATTTACTATATCTTTACTTTTCCTAATTCAGCCGCTCCCACAGATCCCGGCATCACTCGGCATTGATGATGTGTGTCACCTTCCTTACCTTACAACCATGACCATGACCTCAATATTTCAATCTTCTGTGGCTGCAAACCAAAGGTGTGCATTCCATTCTGTGCACATTTGGAGCATTTTTTTTTTACCCATGATCAGACATATTCTAGAGTTGAATTTGGGCACTTAAATTCATGCCAATTGACACGAATTTAGGCGCCCATTTATGGTTTCCAAAGAAGGTACAGCTGATAGTTAAACTGTCCTTTTGAAGCCAATGTGCATTTTGGATAATTCCACGGAACTGTATATGCCGGGCACTGCCACGGCCCATTAGGATATTTCAATTATATGCCTTATTGTTTCTCATATTTGTGCATATTTTTCTTGATGTTCTACCTTTTGCTATTGTGTTTTGCCTGCTTTTTTTTTATGCCACAACTGTATACTTGGATTGTGAAGTGTGGACACTTGGTTTCATCAGCAGTGCTCACAGTGGTCCCCCTCCATGGCTCACAGCAGCCTCCACCCCAGCTTCTTCTGCAGTCTCATGCAGCCTCTTTGATATAAACGTGAGTTTTAAGAATTCTATACATGTTTCCTTTGACTTTGACTTCTTTCATTTTCAAAGAACAGAAGTATCATCAATAGTTCCAACTACCCTGAGGTACAAAGGAAAAGTAATTATTCCCTTTCATTAGCCCTCTCAGAGAAATTCTGCCTTTTTTCCCACACCTTAGTTAAGTATCCCATGCACAGCCTTTTCAATATGATTTTGTTGTGTGCCTGTCTCACTAAGTTGCCAACTGGTTGGCACCCACAAACTTTTGTAATATGTTGATGTAGCATCCTCCAAACCATCTGGATTTTCAGATTAAGGAGTTTTTTACATCCATCCATCCATCTACTTATTTTTGGATATTTCCATTATATGATTACAGGCTGGGTGTACTTCCATCCAATTTTGAACTCGTGGGAATATCCCCATATTAACTTACTTACATAATGTTTACACATGTTCATCCACCTCATTCTCTCTCTCCCTCTTCCAATTCCATCTTATCCATGATAACCACACACCCTTCTCTCCCCGATGCCCGTATTCTATCCACATTACCCATCCATATACACCTGCCCTGACTGCTGTTTGTATTCACAAACAGTGCTCAGATGTGGGTGGTACAGTCCATTGTCTGCTTATCATCTCTTATCACACTCCCTTATCATACAAATGTCTTTCAGCACATATGACCACTCCTGTCCTTACTCCACACATTCTGTGCTCTGTAATTTGAAGCTGTTAATATATTGACTATCATTCTATTACAATGTGTAGATACTGCTCTGAAATTCTAACTCCTTCACATTTTTATTGGTAATGTGCTAATTTGGTATTGGCTGACATTCACTGACATGTAGGAATTTGCCGTCATTCATCAATCTTGCTATCCATCTTCTATATGGTGCCTTTCAGAGTCATATAGGTTTGTAGAGTTCATGCAGGGGTCTACTATACTGTAGTTTTGGATACAGTTTACATTGCCTAAGCTCTGACCACTTAATCTAGCCCCTAATGTGGTTGTTCATATTTACTGCATCATCTGATACATGGTCTGTTTATCAAGTACCTAGACATGCTCATGGAGACTTTTGGCCACCAGTTTATGCTCAGCCCTAACCACTTCACTGATTTGGCCAGATCCTAGCTCATTCAAAAGATCTATATTAAGAGAAGTCGGGAAAATTGTCAGATAGTAGTAGGGGCTAAGGTAAGTCCGCAAGCTCATAATCTTTCACCAGTGTTGCTCACATGCTCATGGAGGCTTTCAATCACCAGTTTATGCCCAACCCCAACCACTTTGCCAATTTGGA
>KN837123.1:364317-382800 GCA_000827215.1 Sphaerobolus stellatus SS14 | reverse complement strand
GTGTGATGTTCCCACAGCTGATGTGCCAGATGTCAGTCTTCAGAATAGCAAAGACCCCACCCAGAATAGTTCATTGATGAATGAGGACACATTGGAGATAGAATTTTCGGACATGTTGTTTGTTGTAGAGTCTGAGGATGAGGGGGAGAATATTGGGATGCAGGGCGGCTCTATGGACTTTGAGGAGGAGATATCCAGTGAGGATGCCTTGCAGAACTTTGTGAAAACATTGCAAGAAGCACAGCAGGCAGCACAAATGGAAGAAAAGCAAAGGAATAGGTCTAGAAGGTGTCCAAAATATTACACTGACAATTCAATTAGATCAAAGTATCATTGGGCTGCAAAGAGAAGAGAATTAGCAGCAGATGGACAAACACAGTTCATTACTCAGTTTTTCAGAGAGCCCAAGGATGCAGCCACCAGATCATTATCCTGTTCTCCAGAGACTGTCTCTGAAGGCTCTGTGACTGGGGTGAGTGCACAAATTGCTTCACCTTATTTCTTGTCTGATTTTATCTTCCAGAACAAGGTTGATGAATCTCTGTCAGAAATGACATTACCTCAAGGCCAGGAGGAATTTAGCAGACAATCTGAAGTGGAAGTGGAAGTAGTCAATACACCCACAGCTAATGACAAGCCACAAAAGCTTCTTCATGATCTCTGTGATTACACCTTGGAAACTGCAACAGATAAGGCTCTTGACAAGCTAGATTGGCATAATTTACCTGCTTTACTTCACATTCAAGCTGAATTAACTGTCAAGAGCAAGGACAAGAAAATTGATGTCTTCTTCTGAGGTCAAATCAATGCAATGATTGGGACCTTAAATCTTTATCTTGATCCTACTTTATCTTATGGATGGAAAGAGTCTTTGGTTCTTGCTGCAAAGGCAGCTGGTCATGATGTTTACCATGCCTGTAATCTACAATCTTGGATTCTTCAATATCTCACCACAAAGAAGTTACCAACTCATCATTATGGCAGATCTCAATCACTGCTTGAGGATGAAGACCTTTCTTAGATGATCCAACTGAACCTGCAAGAGATAGCAAAGGATGGGTATATCAAAGCTGAAGATATTGTTACTTTCCTCTCATCCCCAGCAATGCAAGAACAATTTCCAGGAAAGAAACTCATAATTTCAATCTGGACAGCTTACAATTGGCTCCATAAACTTGAATGGAGATTTGGCAAGAAAAGGAATGGCATGTACACTGATGGCCATGAGAAAGAGGATGTTGTAGAGTATTGGTCTGCTTTTTTGAATCAAATGCAGGAATACTTCAAGTGTATGGTTATTTAGGACAATGAAGGAAATGCCACTGAACCAAATGGTTTTCCTGTTGAAGGTGGCTATTTTCAGATCATAATGGTCACCCATGATGAACCAACTTTCTTTGCAAATGATTGCCAAAAGACCAAATGGACACATGCTAATGAGAAGGCAGTCCCAGAACCCAAAGGAGAAGGTCAATCTTTAATGGTATCTGATTTACTTACTCCTGAATGGGGACAGTTGGTGGATGGTGATGAGTAAGTTTCTGCTTGCTTCAATCTTTTATATGTTTTAATCTTTTGCATTTAGAGAGGCCTGTATTATTTTCAAGGCTGGCAAAAACTGAGATGGCTGTTTCAATTCTGAAGACTTGCTTCAACAAGTTGACAAGGCAATTGATGTCTTTGAAGGCAAAACTAAAGGTCATGCATTTGGATTGTTTTTATTTGATAATGCTCCAAGTCATCAACAAAGGGCAGCACCTGCTCTGTCAGCAAGAAGGATGCCAAAAGGTCCTTCTGAGAGTTGGGCACACCATAAAAGTGGCCCCAGGATGTGTCTTGGTAAATTTTCAGATGACAATACTCAAGACTTTTATTATCCAGATAATCATCCTCTTATACCTAGATGGTTCAAGAGAATGGAGCAAATAATCGAGGAGTATGGTCTATGGCCAGAACAGGGGCTTAATGCACAATGTGAAGGATTTAAATGTGAGGATGAAGGAACCGATTGCTGTTGTTGGCGACTTCTTTTCACTTAGCCATACTTTATCAATCAAAAGTCTGCTCTTGAAGAGCTCATTTTATCATGTGGACATATCTGTGACTTTTATCCCAAGTTCCATTGTGAGCTCAATTTTATTGAACAGTACTGGGGAGCAGCAAAGTTATGTTATCAGGCCTCACCTCATACCAAGAACATTGATGAAATAGAAGCTAATGTTCTTGCAAGTTTAGATAATGTTCCACTGGTTCAAATCAGACAGTGAGGTTGTTTCTAAACTCATTGAATTAATTCTAACTTCATTTTCAGCTATGCTAATAGATCTGCAAAGTTCATGGATACTTATATCAAAGTATTAATAGGTGCACAAGCTGCCTGCACTGTTAGGAAATACCATGGATACTGGGTTTTGCCAATGAATATTATGAAACAATTTGATGAGACTCACAATAGCTCTAAATGATTTTTCATATTTTTTTTTAGAATATAAAGTGGACTCAATACATTGTTTTTATTATTATTCTTGACTTTCAGGCTCCTGAAGGCAGGATTTGGCAGTCACGTGATATTAAGTGCCCACTTACATAAGCAGCTCAGATTTGTGCTACACACCCAATGCATGTCTGGATGTCACCCTTGCGTGACATGGTTACAGAACACACCTAGTGACAGGTGATGAGACCTCCTAGCCCCCATGTAAGACCCACACTGCAATCCTGCTCAGATTCCATACCATCTCTCTCCTGTATCCATAGCTTTTCTATACACCTTCCATACCTATGCCACATATATATCTCACCAACAACTTGGATCCATAACAGGGTGTGACACCTTGGTTGCACACCCTCTGTCTTGATGGCTTCACACGATGGCACGATGGCTTCAAATGGCTGTCCATGAAAGTTTATGCATCCCACTAGGTACGATATATATACAATGTTGACTTACACTTTATTTGACACATGTACAGGCCTCAATACCATACAGCATGGCTCCCAACTTCTCCACTGTCTTCACCACCATGGCCACTTTTCCACCATGAGTTTGACAGCAACAGCAACTACTGTACTCCCACTTGTGGAGTTCTGAACCTTGCTCTTGGCAGAAGATTGACTTTGACATTGTATGATGAGTTTTTAACAGCATGCAAGCTCAACCAACTTGGTAGAACGGCAACTCTTGAGACTTTGCCTCACAGGTCTCCCATGCTAAAGCTTAAGCATCGAGTCAAGTCTTAAAAAGAACATCTGGCATGTCTGCAGCTGGGTCTCAAAAAGGTGCATGAGCATGTAGAAAGGATCCAAGATCAAATAGTTAGGACAGCTCTGCCATATTCAGAAGGCAGTTTCAACATGGTATGTATCTATCATGTTGAAGTTGGTTTTCTTCTTGCTCAAATTTCTCCCATAAAGTCAGATACTGAAGACAGTGGTATTGATGATATGGATGGTAGCCTACCTGAGCTTGAAGCCAATGAAGAAAACATGGAGCAGGTCTGTTCTTTCAGCTTCATGGCAATTTGCACAGCTCATCATTGATAACAGTCTTTGGAAACTGAACCTGAGGATGAATATGTCACTCCAATCTCACCTTCAAGGTATGCCGATGCCAAGGAGTATATCCAGGGTGGCAATATTCAGGATGATGAGGTGCAGGTAATTTCCTTACATTCATGGCCCTCGTCAGCTGCTTATTGCTTAATATTCATCAAATACACAACTGGAAGATGAAATGATCACCCTGACTTCACCCTCAAGGTATGCTGATGCAAAGGAGGATTTGCAGAGTGAGGATAGACCAGATGACAGGGATTTTGAAGGTGGATGGATGTTACCCCCAGATTTACAATAATACCAGGCAGAAGCTTCACCTTGAGGATTATTGTTATTATTGTAATGGATGACATAGTCCTGTAAACAATTTTGTATTTATGCATTGGAAATCTACAAGATCATAGTATTCATACTACTGCAGAGTGACCTACTATTTGTGCTTGTGGGAGAACAGATGTCACTTGGGCATCCTTTTGTCTCTTTTGAGACCCACCAGGCTGCAACATTTCGGCAGCTTTTCGACACTTTGTGGCTTGTCATTTGGCTTGTTTTGCCAACTTCTTGATAGCTGCAGCATCATGAAGTTTAGCAGCCAGCTCAATGTGGAGTTGATGTTGATCCTCTGCAATTGGTTTGGATTGCAATAATTGACTTGAGGTTTGAAATACCCATCAAAGGAGGTGTGCATTATGCAGAGCATGAAGATTGATAATAAAATGTGAATTGTCTTGATGCTCTATTACAGCCATTTTGCATTCAGTTTCTTCTCATTCTTGAATCTCAGGCCTTTCACCAGTAGTTGTGCAGCCAAACCTCACACAATCATGCTGGACGTTAATTATGGACTGTATATTCTTGAAGTGTCAAATGATCAGCATTCATTACATTCTCCAATGTCAGCTCACTCACTTTCAAGGCAACAATGACCATGGCCTCTTCTCAGTCACAATGGATAGTTGGCATCTCCAGTTCAGTGTGTTGGCCACCGACTGCAAACTTTTCCAATAAAACTAGATGGTGTGATGGCTTGGCTTTCATATCACAGAGGATTTGAATGACACATCCAACTGACCTGGATTCTTCCTAAATTAAGCATCAATAGGTACTTGTGCAAAGTATAGAATGCCATATACACTTGTTTGGCCATAAATCACAAACTGTCCTGGTTTGACTACATCAGTGGACTGTGCAACCAGATAAACACATTCTTCGAAGTGCCTCTCTTCGACATCATTAATGTTCAGTGAAGAATACAATGGAATGGCAGAGATCCCATGGGTGCTACTCCAAGAATGGACTTTGCATTCTTGCGGGGCACTGTTTTAACATGTCCTATAGGTAGACTATATAAGCTCACAGTCTGATAATCAATAACAGTTGACAAACCTGGTATTATTAATGCTGGCTCCACCCATCCCAAAAGTCCCTGAAGCCATGCATTGTGGAGGAAAAAGAGGTGGATGCTCTTTGAGGCTTGCACCCACATTATGCCATCATTCCAGTATCCTCCACTTACCATGTGTTTGAAGTGATCAAGATCACCGAATTTTAAGGTGTTATCATGGCTTGGTGCTTGGTGGTTATTGAGTACAGAATACATGCAGAAAACTGCATTGAATGCTTCAAAGACTTCAGTTGAGAGCAAGAATGCTGGCTGAAATGGCAAATATCTTCCACAATGTGCAGAAGGATGTGGAATTTAGGCTTCTGAATAATGTGTGTAGGGTCTATAATGGCCATGGCATCGAGTAATATGCCTATTTCATTATGAAGTTCTTCCTGCATTTTTGGGTGAGTAGACTGATGCTATTTAGTAATAAAACTCACAAGATATGCATCTAACTCATCAATCTCGGGGAACCACAGGAGTGCAGCTACCTTACCTGCCACTTTCCAAACATCCATCATATCATTGGGAACAAGATCATGAATAACAAATACCATGGTTTGCATCAAGGCCTTCAATTGCTGAATTGATGCTAGTCAGGCTTGGAGCGTAGGTAGCTCTTTTGTTTCAGCAATCTTCAAGCATGTGATACTCCAGATATTTTTGATAACACCCAACAGGACAGTGTGGAGCGGCTCCATCAGGGTATCTTGACTTGGATCCAAACCTGTCAAGATGTCAAGATGGAGTAAGAACAACATTTCAAGAAGTAGGACTTACCAGGCACAGAGAGAAGAGGATTCATGATTCTTTTGCCTATCCAACCATTCACGCAACTCCTTTTTGATTTCCAAGGAGCTCAGTGGGGCATATGGGTCATTTCCAAGGCTGATATGCTTTTTAACCAATTCTTTACACTGTTTGATAAGTTCGGCATGAATTGGCTCAGTGAGTGAATCCTTAACACCTGTTTGGCATTGTCTGTCTTCCACCAACAATCCCTCTTTGATCTCTTCAACTGTATTTTTACCAGTACACAGCTCTCCACTCTTAAATCTCATTCAATCAAATAGTACTTAAATGTTTCAAAATAAGCAAATATACCTCAAACAGCTTGTGATAACCCTCATCTGTCTGCTTGTGCTCCTGTGTGCCACCAATGTTGCATTCTTCACAGAAATGATTACCACTTAATCCAATATGTGAGCACAGGTACAACTGCATGGGGTTGTCTGCTGGCAAATGCAATACAGATGTCACAATCATTATTTCCTCTTGTGCCTCATAATCCCAGGTAATAATTGGCTCTCCATGGGTTTCTCTAATAGCTAGCAATTAGCCATCACATTGAAGACATATATTCGAGACTGTGAATGCACTTGATTTGATCAATGATTGCCTTTGCCTGCTCAAGGTTACTTGCATTCGGAGAAGTCGAGGCAAAGAGAACAAAGTATTCTTGCATCAATAGCTTTTTAGAACATCCAGCATGAGTGAAGTACCAATTCCAATGTACATTCCATTGCTTGGTTTTATTGCCAGACATGTCATCTCCCCAGAGAACAAGGAAACAGACATATATAGGCCATCCTTGGGCCTTTATTCTCGTAGGGTGTTCAGAGAACATTTCCAAATCAATGTCTTGCTCTATAAAGGTGAATGTTCATTGTCTACAAGGGCAATTAGAAATGGAATGTGATATGTACTCTAGGTGCTGCTTCACCATCAGCACCATGGATGGTTGGTAATAGGTGTAAGGCACAGGGATGGTATGATGCCAAGAACGACCTGATGTATATAATAAGAACATGAGAATGCTAATATATACATAAAGGGAGCGGTATTGTGAGAATACAGGGGAGTGGAAAAGGTAGATGGGGCTACAGCATCTTTTTGTTGGTAGGGTGTCTTTTTGTGTGAGCTGGGGAAAAATCCCGAAGGGGTTTTTTGGCCAGAGATGCCCTGAATCCATAGGAGCATCGTGACGTGTACTGCGAAGTGACAACACTCAGAGAATTAGGAGCGATGTACTCACTGTGAGAATGGATCACCGTGGAGGGGGCATGGCCACCCATGTGAATGGCTCTAGTACTGGGGCAGCTTCTATGTATAGGGTGAGAACCACTGCATGCCTCCGGAGGTAGATGGTGAATGCATTGCTACTCCAATTTCCCATTGTCTTGACCACCTCGAGGGGTAATCCACACAGAAGGTACTTGAGGATGGAGCCAGAGCCAATTCTGAGGCCATGGTACTGCATTTTGGGAAGGCCTGCCACCGTGAGGGCAGTGTCTACCCATTTGGTAAATGCTGAATGTGTAAGGGGGCACAGCCCATGAGGGTGGGCCAAACGAACAGGGGAGCATCAGGTGGGGGGTTGTTGAGGCTGAGGTGCGCCACCAAGGCGGCATAGGGGTCAAAGGGTCCATGCTGATGAGAGCGGTAGATGTCCTCTCCTGTACGTGATGTCTTTGTGGTTGGGAGGGAGAAGACAATGACGGGAAAGTCATTACGGTCACGTCGTTGTGACAGCCTGCGCCACAATATGAAGCAATCAGGTCCGTACTCTGGAGGTTGGGAGTGACAAACTCTTTGGTGCGTGCCATTGTCCAGAATGTGGTAACAGCGGAGTTGAAAGGGCTGGTTGGGTCTAGTTTGGATAAGATGCTGGCCAGGGTAGAAGTGGTGAATGGCCTCCGCTTCTCACGCCTGGATGATGGAGGCGTGAGGCGGGCTGTGCCATCCAAAGCTGCCAAGAGCTCAGTCATGCAAACAATCCAGGGTGCGCCATGGAGCATGTGCCAGGCCTTCACTGCATAGAGGTAGTTGGCAAGTGAGGAGCCAGCACCCAACATGAGGAAGGCGAGGAGGAGGACAGTGTTAGCGGGGCAGCGTAGGCGCTTGGGCACTTGTTGCCAGTCACAGAAGACATAGAAGACAAGGAGCCCTGTGCCATAAGTCTCTTGTGTGCCTGGGGCCCACACCTGTTCCATGATGACAGGAGTGTGTGCGAGCTCCATGTTGTTCATAGCGAAGGCAGTGTTACCCTGAGAGCGTGGGAGTATGGGTTTCTATTTGCACATCTGGTCCCTGGTGAGGCAGTGGGGGCGCTGGGGAGAAGGGACTAGTTCCAGTCCTGCGGGGTAATGGCTTGGGCAGCCTATGGCACTAGTGACATTGATGGTGGCAGTGAACCTAGCTCTCCCCAGGTGAGGAGAAGAGCTTGTCGAGTATTTGGCACTGCTCCTGAGCATGTG
This sequence comes from Sphaerobolus stellatus SS14, assembly GCA_000827215.1. Taxonomy (NCBI): domain Eukaryota; kingdom Fungi; phylum Basidiomycota; class Agaricomycetes; order Geastrales; family Sphaerobolaceae; genus Sphaerobolus; species Sphaerobolus stellatus. The sequence goes on along the minus strand of KN837123.1, from coordinate 374,601 downwards.
CAGCATGGAAGTGTCTACTTGCGTCCTCCACTGTAAGCCTGTCGGTGATGAACTTGGCGACTGGTGCGGAGTACGCACCAGTGGACAGGAGGCGGTGCTCAACTGGAGAGATAGGGGTCTGGCTGTCGATGAGGAAACGTGAGAGGTCCCGGCGAAGTTCAATTGGTGGGAGGAGGAGGTCAGTGGCAGGATAGATGCCTTGTGAAAGGCCATCGGCGGGGTTGTCAACACTACATACATAGGCAGAATGGATGGTTTCTGTTGCACCCAGGAACTCAAGAGAGTCTTGTAGGTTGCGGAAGATGTCGCTAATGGCTGTGTTGCGGCTTCGCCCATTCCACCAGCCCTCAGCAACACCTCGTTTGTCACCATAGGGTAGGTAGTGCGGTCCAATACCCCTGTCATGGAGGACTGCAGTGACCAGTAGTTCAAAATCAATGGCCTCGGCCCAGCTGATGCTGTGTTTGCCATCAAGGGTCTGCCAGCCAGGGATAAGTCGCCATGCATGCCACCTGTCTCCAATGGCAATGCTGATCCTTATTAAGGCAGCACATGGGTATTGACATACCCAGGTAACCCATATGGGTACCCACCACCAGACCCATGGGTAATGGGTACCCATTGGCGGGTACCCGGTGCTTATTTTAACCCATGGGTGTGGATAGCAATTTTTGCAAGTGTGGGTACCTCCCCTGGTACCCGTGGGTTTTGTATTAAACTTCAATATTTTTTCAGTTTTTATTTATTCACAGAAACCATTACTGTATTGCAGTTATGGCATTCTCCCACCCTTTTCAGCTGTTTTAGCCTGGGAGTTACTTATGTCAGCAACTGTAATAGCCACTCTGTGCACCCACAACAGTCAACTGAGCCGCTTAGTCCCTTTTCTCTCACCCAACCATGAGTCAAAGAAAAGCCGAGTCACTGGTCACGAAGGCTAAAAATGTCCTTAAGTGTACCAAATCTGTATCTTCGTCCAATTCAGTGGCCCCACCTGCTAAGAAGACGAAAACAGATGCTCCTGTCATTGAGATGGAGCCACCTGTCAAGACACGCACTCAGCCCAGCAAATCCTCCCAAACAGAGGTTATAGAATTCAGCCCCACACTGACTCTGGTGCCGACCCCTGTTGTACCCTCGCAAATAGATGGCGGCAGTGATCCCAGTGATAGTAGCTGCAGTTCCTCATCTTCGGAGAATGAGGATGAAGAGGCAGACCTTTCTGAAGCAACCAAAGAGCTAAGTCAGTGATTTGTTTGATCATATATAAAGCTTAGAACTTATTTATTTATCTACAGTGAAAAAGAGCAAGAGATTCACATCAGATGTCTATAAGCACTTCAAGGCACCAGTCTTTGCTATGGATTTGAAGGGTCAACGGATTAAACAGAATAAGCAATATGTTCATTGCTTTATATGCAAGAAGTTGGTGCTTTTATTATGTATTTATGACATGTATGCTTATTTCTACTACAGAACAGGAAAAAAATTAAATCGGAAAGCGAACGACATGTCCACTGGCAACTTCAACTGACATTGAGCAACCTGTGAGCCAGCACTGAGCACAGAATCAGGAGCGATGACAAAATTTGTCAGCGGCCATGGTTATACCCATGAAGGCTTTTGTTTTGGTGTAGGCAAATGGATTGCTAAGCACTGCCGCCCCTATACGATCATAGATGATGTGGAACTTCAAGACCTGTTCTGCATGCTCTATGCTTGTGTCAAAATCCCTTCTAGGATGTCTGTTCAAAGGGATATTCGCCTTATGATGGATTTGACAGGCGAGCACCTAATCAAAGCTTTCACAGTATGTGTCCATTTCAAGTCCCTACCTCTACATTGTCCTCTCACTCATCCTCACTGTCCAGAAACATCCGGATGCCATCCATATTGCATTGGATGGGTGGACATCTCGTGCTCATATGAGCTTTTTGGCTTTAACAGCTCACTGGGTGGACGTGAATGCCGGGGTTATCAGGCAGGTCGTTCTTGACTTTGTGCGGTACATACAGTTGTTTTCCTTAATTGTTTCGTTGTCTCATGTATTTTACAGTGTAGCAAAAGCACATACCAGCGAAAATCTTGCCATTGAAGTTCATGGCGTTCTGGGATGATTTGATATCATCTCCAAGGTATGTTGTGTGGGCTTTGTGCATCCAGCTTCAAATCTTCTGATATCAATTATAGTGGCTGGGACTTACAGGTGATAATGCCTCAAATAATGACACAATGACAGATGGATTGGCAAGGATGGAAGTCAAATGGGGGGGTCAGGAGTATCGTGTCCACTGCATCAACCACTGCGTTAATTTGGTTCAAAAGGTACACATTCTTTCTTTCTTTCTGACCTAATGGTTAATGTTCTTTTCCAGGCTGTTCTATGCTTGTTTATGCCTAAAGCTTCCCAAGGCAAGGAGCTGTCTGCCGCCGATTAGGTGGAAGTTGATGAACTCACCACTGAGATTGAAGATGACACCCCCAGCAGCAATCTTGGCTCTGTACACAGCAATGGCGACACTCATAAGAGTGGAAATGAGAGTAACAATTGGGACAATGATTGCGAGGACATTGAGGAGCTCCCCACTATCAATTTTGATGAGATCAATGTCATGCGTGATCAGGAGATGGAGGCCAAGGTCGATGCTGCTTGTGAATGCACCAAAGTGAAGTTGAGTGTACTGGAAAAGAAGGAGCATAAGGATGTGATGTATGTGGTAGCAAAAGTATGTCATGTCCCTTCACTGCTGCTTGTTGATACTTACCATGTCAATAGGTTGGTAGTTTGCGGTGCACCTTGGCAAATCTGACATCAAGAGCTTAGCACTTGCTGAGTGCTGCAAGGCTGTTGGCATTAACTATTGATAACCATGAAAGATTGCTGCAACGCACTGGAATTCAGCCTTTGATTCCTTAGACAACCATTTATACCTGCACCCAGCTGTCCATCGTTTAACAACCCACCCTCACTATGAACACCTCAAGCTCTGCCGCTTCTATCTGTCGGAATATGAATGGAAAATCTTAGAGCAAATGCAGCCTTTGTTTGAGGTGAGTAATTGCTTTTTTCTGGATGTCGATTTTAACTGAGCTTTCCACGATGACAGCTCTTCAAGGATGTTACCCTGTGGATGTCAAAAAAGGATGTTGCAACCATCCACCAGGTCATTCCCATTCACGATATCATTCACACCAGCCTCAATAAGATTTGCGAAGAAGAGAAGCTACTCAAAGCCATCCGCATCACCACCAGCAATGGGTTTGAGATCTCGGACAAGTACTACTCATTGACAGATGATAGTATTGTGTATCATGTTGCTATGGGTGCGTTCATAACTCTTATCTCATTACCTTTCTGGCATTAACTTTCCGTGATGTTTTCAGTCATGCATCCAAGCTACAAGCTTGCATACTTCAAGCAACAACAATGGGAGAAGGAATGGATGGACCGTGTGTTGGAGATTGTTAATGGTATATGGAAAAACAGATATCTTCCTCGTCTCAACAATGCTGCTAATGCGAAACCTCAGGTCCAATGTGAATTTCTTGCTTTTTTTTGCTGTAGATAAATAAATAAGTTCTAAGCTTTATATATGATCAAACAAATCACTGACTTAGCTCTTTGGTTGCCTCAGAAAGGTCTGCCTCTTCATCTTCATTCTCCAAAGATGAGGAACTGCAGCTACTATCACTGGGATCGCTGCTGCCATCTATTTGCAAGGGTACAACAGGGGTCAGCACCAGAGTCAGTGTGGGGCTGAATTCTATGACCTCTGTTTGGGAGGATTTGCTGGGCCAAGTGCATGTCTTGACAGGCAGCTCCATCTCAATGACAGGAGCATCTGTTTTCGTCTTCTTAGCAGGTGGGGCCACTGAATTGGATGAAGATACAGATTTAGTACACTTAAGGACATTTTTAGCCTTCATGACCAGTGACTCGGCTTTTCTTTGACTCATGGTTGGGTGAGAGAAAAGGGACTAACACTGGGGACACAACTTTATTTCTGATCCAGGAATTTTATATGAAATCCATCACCAGACCAGGCTTTTATATTATTTCCTTGGAAGTGATATGTAGAGGAAATCCAGTAAATCATTATTCTGTTCCTGTATTAATAAGCAAAATAAATATTTGTTGGTTTAAAGCTTTAACTGCAAGAATAGCTATGAAATATTCATTATTTACACCAAGAGAAATTCTTGTTGAATGTGGATATTATCTGGAGTTTCTAGCTAAGGATAAGGTGTTTCTTTTCAGAAAATTTCTCTGGGAAAAGGAGCCTGGAATCTTTGTGAAAGGTAAGTTTTCCTTTTAAATATCTTGTATGAAAATATCTTCGGAATTTTAGAATAGTAATTTGACTTTTCATTGCTCTGGAATGCATGGTAAATTTTGCATGCCATATGCATTACCTAAAAGCATTTCAGCAGACAGAAATCCAGGGTTCCCACACTGGCTAATTTAGCCTAAACTTAGCCTAAATGTTTAGCAGCCTTTTCCAAACCTTTTCCTAAGCTTTTCCTTCAATTTGGAAAGCAGCATTTATATGTGTTTAAATACTCAAAGTACATTAAGAGAAAAGTATCAAAAACCTAGCATATGACACAGCTTTCTTATGAAATATATAAATACAGAAAGATATCTTTCTTACACATTTAAAGTTATGGATACCCTGAATAATGTCAGGAATTTTAACACCTTTGTATTGAACAACATGGATGTGAAAGGGTGGTTCTCACTAGGTTTTCCTTCATGTTTGATAATCAATTGTTATCCATAATATGACTAGATGTATATTACTAAGATAGGTGATAAAAATTCAGAGTAGTATTAAACTTTCTGCATGTTGAAAGGCTGACTTGTAAGAGCCTTTCTCTCCCTTTTTCATCTGGTTCAAATTAGATAATTCAAACTATTATCCTCTCACTTAAAAGGCCATATAATTCAAAATTTGATATAAATATCACACCAATAAAAACCATAATACAACCAGGTCTGGTGACACTTTTCCTTAACATTTCATTTGGGGTAAATAATGAGGTGTCTCCAGTGTAAGCGGCTCAGTTGACTGTTGTGGGTGCACAGAGTGGCTATTACAGTTGCTGACATAAGTAACTCCCAGGCTAAAACAGCTGAAAAGGGTGGGAGAATGCCATAATTGCAATACAGTAATGGTTTCTGTGAATAAATAAAAACTGAAAAAATATTGAAGTTTAATACAAAACCCACGGGTAGCAGGGGAGGTACCCACACTTGCAAAAATTGCTACCCACACCCATGGGTTAAAATAAGCGCCGGGTACCCGCCAATGGGTACCCATTACCCATGGGTCTGGTGGTGGGTACCCATATGGGTTACCTGGGTATGTCAATACCTGTGTGCTGCCTTAGTCCTCTCTGAGGGAGAATGGGGGGTGGAGTTTTGCAAAAGGATGGTGATGCCCCATCAATAGGAGGACCTCCAATCCGGTGAGGCAGGATTGTGCTGTAGGTTGTACCTGGCAGACATGGAGTAATTTGCCGTAGAGGGATTGGGTATCCTGTAGGGTGTGGCATGAACGAGTCGCCCAGGTGTCAATCGAGGCCAAATACTTAGCTTTTCTGTTAGGGCACAGGTCCTCTGTGAGGGTTGAGAGGTTCCAGATAAAACTGAGGAACTTGGGGTTGGAAGAGAATGGACAGTCTTTGGATGCCTCCCATGGGATACCCAGCTCCAAGGAGAGCTCATCGATATCTGCCATATTATATGTGTAGTCAGAGTCAGCCGGGGAGCGTGGGGAGTTCCTGGAGAGGTCAAGACAGGGGAACCTGCAGTCCTCAATGAATTGCTCAATAGAGCCATCCTCCAGGACAGCTCCGGCATACTATAACCGGCCTCCAGACTTCTGTGGTCCCTTCTCTGCAATGCGCAATCCCCATGCTGCTCTCTGCTTATTGTATGCCTCAAGGAAGGCCTTGAGAAAGCGGAAGAAGACATGATTGTCAACCCACTTTGCCAGCGGACCCATGCCCTTAGCACAGAACAAATCGGCTCCAGCATTGGCCAGGCGCCCATAGACACCTGCAGCTGGGCTGGCACCAAAGCAGGAGTTAGGGTCAATGTAAAAGACATCGTCATCGACTCTAACCACCACGGTCGGCCACTGGGATGGGTGGAGGGGGACAATACGGTAGGCTTCAGCGATGTCCCGCACTGCGGCTTGTGAGCCTGGGGGGAGGTGCACAGTGATAAAGCAGATGGTGTCGAATGTCCCCCATGTGCAAGGGAAATCTGAGGAATCAACCTGGGAGTTGATGGAGGGGCTGGGATAAGCGGTGTTGGTCTTGTGGGGGAAGGACAAGTTCTGTAGGAGTCTGAACTTGGTGGGCTTCTGGGGCTTCGGCTCAATGGAGAAGGGGGAGGTCTGGAACAGGCCGATCTTGGCCTCTAGCACAGAGCGAGAGAAAGGTCCGATATATCTGCCCTTAGAGACTTCATGGGCTACACTCTGCTTGAAGACATTGAAGCGCTCTTGTATGGTATTTTTGTTTGGGGGGACTTGTGTACAAGTGATTTTAGGGTAGTTGAATATGAAGCCCTCGCGCAGCCCCCCGGAATGGACGAGTACTGGTCCATGAGGCCTGCCTTCTGCAAAGCCGCCTCCCATGCATCAGGCCAGTAGGGTGTAGTAGCTCTAAGCTCACTGAGCTCGGCTGCATGCATTCGCTCCGTGACTGGCCAGTGCGCATCCTCCACAGAGGTGCTGCTCATCGTGGGACCTGCTCGAGCAGACACCATGCTGCCAGTTGTGGCAGAGAGGTTGGCCTGCAAGGGTGAGGAGTCGCCGATCCATCCGCTTCAAGGTGACCGCATGTGCGCTGTCCCACGTCCTCGTCTCCTTGCATTCGACAATGGGGTGTCGGTGACGTCCAAGGCAGACAGTGCAGGCTGAGAGCACAATGGCTGAGCCTGCACTGGCCTGAAAATCCCGTTTCTTCTCAGCACATGGTGGGGGAAGATGGGGGCGGAGGAGTGGGATCGTGGTGATATGGAGCATATGTGCTTGCCTAGAGAGGTGGAAGGGACGGAGGTGCCCTTGTAATGGTTGGCGGCGATGTTGAAATCTTGCTCAACCTGGAAGGGGAATGGGTGGGTCAGTGTCTGTGAGAGCAGGTGAGTGGGATGGAGGGTGCCGCATGTGCTAGCATTGAGAAATACTGTGTGGTTCACCGAGAAGTGTGGAGCGGGAGACCACTGGGAGCAGAGAGTGTATTCTGAGAAGAGTACTTCTACCCTCTGCCAATAAGCGGAGAGCGCTGGGCAGGAAACCGCCATAGCACCACCAAGAAGTGGGAGGGGAAGAAGAGGGGTAGGGCTTACCTTTGCACAGTTTTCAGCGTCAGCTTTAGTTCAGTGGTCAAAGAATGCCTGTTCCTTGAGGGTGGCTAAGGTAGGCTTGGATATGATGCCGAGATTCCATGCTCCCCTCTGATGGTGATTGCGCGGTGCCAGTCGATGTGCTGTTTTGCCTGGTAGTGTATGAAGACTTGCACCTCGATGGGGTTGGGGGACGACCAGTAGGGGTGTGAGAATATGCCATCAAAGAACTCAATGTAGTTCTTGACACGGTCTTCAGGCCAATGATAATCTTGTATGGCCTCGATGAGGCGTGGGACAGCAATGGAAAAGTCTTCCATTGTGAGTTCCTTGGCCTGGACAAGGGCAGGGTCCTTCTGCGAGCTAGAGGGCACCCAGGTCATGGTGTGGGAGCCGGGGTCCATAGCAGGTACCAGAGCGTCAGGGTTCACATGTGCAGTGGCATTCTTGCTGTGTTCGAGGCCTTGGTTGGTGAAATGCCAGAGTCCCAGGAGTTTAGCTTTGATGAGGCACCTAGTGGCTAAAGGAGAAGGGATGATAAGCGGTGTAGTAGGTGGGGGGCAGTCCGAGATGGGGATAAATTTGTCCCTGTGCTGCTTCCTCTCCTCCTTGTCCCTCTCCTGCCTTTCCAACAATTCCTGGGCAGCAGTAGCAGCCTCTTCCCCATCCTTCTGCCTGAGGTGGTCGACAGTGTGGATGGCCTCTGCATTGAGGTGTTGCTGCCAGAGTCTGCGCAGGATATTCACGGTGTCTTGTTGGGAGCATGATTCCAAAGCAAAGTTATTTCTTGATTCTTCAAACTCTGGCGCAGAATAATCCAGGCAGGTGGCGATGTTGGGATCAGATACCATGATGAAGAAGCAGGTAATGTATTATGTGATGAAGGGGTAGTGAAGGGCAGAGAGATGCAAATGTAAGAGCTGAGAGGCTCTTTTCAGCAGAGGTCTGCTGAGTGCTGTGGGTAGCAAGTGTGAAAGCCTGCAGCACCGCACTTGCTTATTCAGCACTTAGACCTCTTTAGGCACTTGCCCTCGTGCCTCAGGTTTGCATCTATCACCACATCAGCTGTGTATTTTGGATGTTTCATTTGAAGATCAGGCATCATGACTTTCAGTTGCTTGATTGGGAGTGAAAATATTTTTTCTCACTTTGCCTGAAATATATTCTGACCCAATCAGCAATACATTAGCAACATCCAAGTGGAATGACTTGTCCAGACTTATACCAGTTTTACTGACAGCCATAAAATCCCCACACAGCTCACCATTTCAGTATATCCACCAAACTGGATACACATATGAACCATTATGATACTTGGTAATTTCATTGATATAAAAATGCTTATTTTCAACACCTACCATCAGAGATAACTGGTCAAGTTGGATCTCCTTGCAGAGCTTTTCCCCATGCCATGTTTCGGACATGTGGTTTGGTGTTTCTTCAGGGTATAAACACATATATGGTCGAATAAGTGGATTTGCCCAGTCCTGAACATGATGGTGCACATAGTTAGTATTCTATGATAAAGATAGATAAAATAGTCAATTACTTCGGCAATCTGCTTAGCAACATTATTCACATAAAACAAGCTGCCTTGTGCTGATTTAAATTGTGTTGTTGGCACTGAATTTTGCTTGCGGAGCTTGGCCTGAACTCATTGTATTGTATCAAGTGAAAGGACATCACACTCACCAATTTCCTTCATGACCCAGAGAATGGCATGCATTTGGGAGTCTGATAATCGAAGTCATGAGAGGTTATCAAGCATATCCAATAAAAACATCTGCAGATATTGTTAGTATAGGTTGCATAATGAGTTGGTGAGAAGATATCAGACTGTCTTATTTTTGTATGGGAACCAATGGTTCGTGTGGGATACTCAAATGCCCCTGAATCTCTTCTGCATTCAGCTCCTCCTTGGCAAGAAGGCCTGTTATGTGCATGAATATCAGTCTGAAGATGCTAAATAGCTCTCACCAAGCTTCTCAAGGTCTGGTAACACATTCAAAACAGTTGCATCTAATTCTCCAAGCACAATATCCTCAATATTGTTCCAAATCCCCATTCCTTCTGCCTCTGCTCGTATTCTCTCCATCTCTCAGGTTTCACTATCTAATGCTCCAGCTGAAAACAAGAAGTCATCTTGTTCATATCCAAAATGTATGTCCAGTGGGTCTTCCTGCAAATAGATGTGTTCACTGTCCTTGTAAGCGGATGGAGCACTAGATGATCTGTTTCTGGTGGGTCTTGCAGTATTCTTGACACTCTGTTTAGGTTGAATAAGGTTGACAGTCTGTTGTGACTCCTTTAAATGTGCAGTGGCTTTCATTTGCTTCAATATGTCCCGTTCCTGTTGTAAGCTCACATTTTCATTATGTCCCTGGCTCACAAGATATCCAGTGATGCTCTTCTGTGTTATCCAACTCTTCACTCCACTTATATTTTCACAAATGATACATGCAAATTTGTATTTTGAGGTATTAACTTCGAATCCTTTGAAAACAATGACATATTAATGAGATTTGCAGAACCAATTCATATGATCTCAATACCTTCCGGGAGTGGTGCTCTTGGAGGCATATCAACAGATTTCTGAAATTCCTAATCTCTTATAATCATGGAAACTTGAGAGTTAAATTCTCAGCAGTGAAAAGTGATCTGCAATTATTTCAGGCTTGGGCACCTCTTGTGGCCTTGCAATTTTCACTTCTGACTTGACTTACCTCCAGCATTTCAGCATAGCCAATCCTGTGCCTCTGTGGGATGAATTGCTTGTATCATCAATGCAGTCATCTCCTCCTCCTGAACCTCCTCCTTCTGTATCAACTCATCAGCAAAATTCACACCTGAGGAGGCCACCAATCACACCTGATGAAGACATGCTCAGCACCCTGACCTCTTCAAGTTGAAATCAGTTTCATCTTGCA